>OX422211.1:169096862-169404362 GCA_949130495.1 Sambucus nigra
GTCGCGTTCCCAATGCTAAATCAATCACAAACTCAATCTCCCTACTTGGAGGCAAACTTGGTATCTCTCGAAAAATATCTTCGAAGTGTCTAACAATAGGAATCAATTCCAATGAAACTACTACATCATGAGAAGTCTCCTCCACAATACAATATAAATAAGTGTTAGAAACTCCTTCTGAACGAGGCATAGCAACTAAAAATATCTCTTGCCCCGAAATGGCAAAAACTATACTCTTTCCATAATAATTTACTATCGCATGGTACTTTACTAACCAATCCATACCCAGGATTACACCATACCCGACCATATCAAGGACGAGCAAATCGGGCTCAAAACAAAGTTACCAAGATTTATTTCTACACGTTTACAAACAAAGAAAATAAGTGAACCATCACCCATGGAAGATTCAAAACTAGTGAAAGTACTTTCTGCAGATTTAATTAACTCCGTAGACTGAGCAAAACTCTGAGAAATAAACGAGTGTGTCGTACCCGTATCAAACAACACATGACCCATATGCCCTTGGATAAGAAACTTACCCTCAATAGCTGGCGGCGCTGGCAGAGCTGGAGGAAGCATAGCATCTTGTATATGGTAAACACGCACATACTGTAGTTGTCCCTGTTGTGGAAGGGTGACTGGATTAGGCACTGGTGGCGGTAGTTATGCCTGTTGATGCTGTGGAACTCTAGGAAACTGTCCCCTAATCAACTGCAGACACGACTTCTTATAATGACCCGGCTCCCCACATTGAAAGCAACGACCCATCATATTTTCCCGATTACGTCCCCTATTATTTCTGAACTGCCCAAGGCCTTGACCCCCATTGTTACCCCGAACTGCCTATTGCTATTTTTGGGCACCTTGATCGTGCCTGAGATTACTGCCACCGAAATTAAATCCCCCAAAACGTTGTCTTTTGGATAAATCCCCTTGTTGGGCATCCTTTTCCTTTTACTTACGTCCCGATGATTGGGGCGAGGGTACTGCTCCCTCTCCCGCACCATTGCCTCCTATCTTACTCGCTTGCCCCATAAATGAAGCTTTCTTACTACTTTAAACATGCAACCGATGATCTTGACAATGAAGTAACGCGACATTCATCACATCCTCGAAAGTTTGTAAAGCTGGATTGCCCAACAAGTATTGTCGTATCCTACAATGTAAGCCTCTAATAAACTTAGATATTATCCTTTCCTATGGAGTACCTCATCCGGCACAAAACTAGCCAAACGAGTGAATTCCTCCTCGTACTCTGCCACCGAACGTTCACCTTGAACTATATCTTGAAGTTTTCTCCTCATCTCCCTTTGGACTGCGGGAGGAAAATACTTTCGGTAAAAAAAAAGTCATTTATAGTCATGGCACTCTTTATTTTGGCGTGGTCATCGACTCCCACCAGTGTAATGTTTCTCCAACTAGTTTAAGTGTAGCAAGGATTTGCTTCCGGTCCTCACTACAGTCTACCATACGAAGATGGTGCTGCATATCCTTTTTCCATTAGTTAGCTACTATCACGTCAGAACCACCCTGAAATTCTGGGGGAGGACCATTTAAAAAGGATTCTCTGACTCTTTCCCATGGAAAAGGTCCCGCAGGGAATTGTACCTCCTGAGCCCTTGGCTATTGGGCTTGGGGAATTTGTTGAGCCACGACAGTCATCTTCTACAACTCTATTTCTTCTCACAGGGTGACCTCACTTAGGCGGCATCTGAGACGAAGAAACAACTGAATTAGAATACTATTAAGAACAACTTATATTGCTGAAGATCGCAAATATAGGCAAACAAAACAGTCCTAACATTTAGGCTCTATATCAAAGAACGCTACAGTAGAACGTGACAAGTCCGCACAGATCCTAAAGACTCTAAAACCTGGCTCTGATACCATCTGTGACTCCATGCTTATTAAAATAAGAGGTGGCCAGCCCGATACTCCAATAATTACAGGAATCATAAATTATCCATTCTTAGCATCACAGTAAAACAATAAGTATACGACATAACCACCAATTATTTTAGAAAACGGATTGTCAAAATTTTTATTTGTAAGTTAAAGAACAACATTTATACAATTCAATTGAAAAGAAGGTGGATGCAAAAAAAGATAAATATTAATTCGGCAACTATATAAAACAAAATAACCAAATAAACTGTGGTTAACAGACATATACAACAGGGTTACACCGAGTATTAAAGTATAACATTTCATAATATCATACAAGTACAAAACTTGGGCAACACGCCCAAACGTTTAACCGATCATAACTAGAATACAAAAGATGGAAGCGTCTATATCAAAATATCCCATAACATTCGCAAAGTGTTACAGCTCCAGGACACTGGAATGGAAAAGTCAATACGGGCGTCCTTATGGAGGAGGACCTGGTCGAATATAAGATTCATGAAAAAACAAAGAGAGATAAACGGATCAGGGCTCGGTTTGATATGTACACCATGTGAATAAAATGCATGACAGTTATGGACAATCTAATCATCATGAATAAGCTTGTTTCGTTCACCATAAGTAATGATAAGGAATCTAATTTCTCAATCTAAAAGCATAACCTAACGCAATATCAATAACAATGATCACAATTCAAATACGCCGGAGAATATTGATAATATACTATTTAAAGAGATTCCATTTTACACAATTTCATTTCACCGTTTCTTTTCTCATTAGGAAACGTATTCAAATCCATTTAGTTCATAGAGTGCTTTGCCATCAATAATATCCCACTTTAATATGAATAGTTATATTTCACAACATATAACGATTCTAAGACCGTCCTTTCAAGTTTCCCCACTGGACGCTCCCCTAAATACATATCATCTTCCATGGCCTATCACCAAGACAACCTCGGCATCCTACATTGCGTGACGTCGAGAAGAGGCCATATACCTTCGACAGTGAGTCATAACCACACCCGGAATTACCTCACTACGGACAATAATCACACAATATATAATAACCGGTCCTATGGCCGAGGATTATATTCGGCCTGCATTCACTAGCCAGGGGACTTCACCTCATGCGCGTAACTTCCCCTATGATAGCATTTAGAGAGGTGTGTATATACAATTTATCATTCACAATTTGATCTCATTTTAAGATATACGTTAAGTTTTATCCGGAGCCATAAGCGTATAATGCCATCATTATAATCTCAATGTTTAATTATTCCTAACATAAATCTCCCTTAATTAACATTCCTTCTAAAACCCCTCATGTATGATATTCTTCAATACAATTCTGAAAGTTGACATTAACTCACTCTAATTCCCCTTAGGTAATATACTAGTTCATTCTAATAAAGAATCATTTATCTTCCTCTAATTTAACTAACTAAATTGATTCCCGAACTAATCCTCAACTCTCATTTATACTTAGCTTCTTAAATACCTTACTACTAGACTCTAATACTCTAGTTTTACTTCATTCAAGAAGGTTCCTAAGTCCCTATCTTAAAATAAAGAAGCTACAAATAATTAGGGATTTAAGGGTGAAAAACGGGGGACCGGTCGACCGGTCAGGGGACCGCGGTCGACCACGCCTTAAGGGTTTTGCCTAGAAAATAATGCAGAAAGCTCATTTTGGAAGTCCCGGTCGACTGGTCCTACGATCGCGATCGACCGCGCTTCAATTTTATACTTGTAGACGAAAGCAGTAGGCTTTCACCTTAAGGACCGGTCGACCGGTCCTGGGACCGTGGTCGATCGCGCCTAGCAGACCTACGATTCTCTCTTTTCCTCCAATGCTAAATCCAAAACCTAAACCCTTTATTCTTACACTTCCTTCATTCTCATCAACCAACAACACAATCATAACATCTCTACACCACAACCAACTCACATGACCAAGTTAAATCATACAAACAACAAGATCCAAGGGTTAAACATCAATATCTATCAAAACCTACTATTTGTTCTAATTATTAAATTTCACAACTATCACAACAAATTATTCACCTTAAATCATATACTAGCAAGTAAGAAACTTGCCTTAAGATGAAATCACAGATTCTCTTCCGGTAGATGCAAGATCAAACCCAATTTCTTCTTTTCTTCTTCTTTCTCTTCTTTTCCCCAAATTCTCTTTCTCTCTCTTTCTCTTTAGGTTTAGGAACATATAAGAGGGATAAAAGTGTTTTAAGACTTAATCGTTCCCTAAGTATAAATTCCCATCTTTAAATGTTAATACACCATTAAAATGACTCATAACTACATAATTAAGTTATGACCTGTTAAAAGTGCCCGGAACACAAAAATACAATATGGAACTTATTTTGACTATCTCGACTATTTAGGAACTAACCGTGCCCTCTAAATTGACATCCGGAATAATATAAATCATTTCAAGTTCCAACTTCATTTAAACCATAAATATCGTTTAAAGCACAACGACACTATGAATCATAACATAATGCTATTTACATTCACATGCCAGTAAATATATTACATTTAGTAAATATTATCTTTTAATTCACTTAAAACAATATTTACCCTATCATCCAATATTTTATATAATTACCCCTCATGGCAAATTAATATAAAATAAATTACTCAAAAGTAAGGGTTATTGCATTTTGGTAGGAATTAATATATGAAGGCTTGAAAACACAAAAAAATGGACTTTTGATTTTGGACATTCTCTCTTAATATTTCTCTTTCAAAGCGTGTCAAAGGTGGTCTAAAAAAGGTTGGTTCCCGCACATATAAAATCTAGGAAAAGTTAGTGGGAACTAAAGTAGTGGGAATATGGAGAAAACTACCAAAAACTGCCAAAATATTTTTCCGACGGCAATCTCGTTCAAACAAGATTTTCGTTTGAACGAAGTCTCGTTTGAACGACCATCTAACGATGTTCTAGTTGCCAAAATGGGAAAACTCGTTGGCAAACTCATTCGAACGACATTCTCGTTCGAATGATAATTTTGAATGAAATCCCATATTTGAATATTTTCATTTTAAGCCCAAAATATTTCTGAAACTTATTTTAAGTATAAAAATTACACCCAAGAAAACTATTCCATGTCTCTTACAAATATATATATATATATATATATATATATATATATATATATATATATATATATATAATGCATTCATACCTTTTGGAGACAATGGAATACGGTGATGTTGATGACGTATAGACGAGGCACTGAAACACGAAAAATGATATCTTCACTTTGAAATACTGGCCGCTATGTCTTCAACTCAAACTTCAAACGTCATAGGCTTGGAGGATACTCACTCAATACTATCCTATGACTCAAACGTTTTTTTTCTGGAATTGAACCAATACTACATTAAGACTCAATTTGAAATTTGTGTCCTTACAGATGGATAATATCTTTAGAGATATTAAAGATATATGTGTTATTTACATAGATGATATTCTTATTTTTTCAATTACAATAGAAGAACATCGACATCATCTAAAAATACTTTGTGAAAAAAATTAAAAAACATGAAATTATTTTATCTCCAAAGAAAATTGAAATCGAAAAAACATAAATTAATTTTCTCAGAATAATCTTAAACCAAGATGGATTATAATTAAAAGACCACATAATCTAAAAAATACGAGATTTTAACGAAGAAATTTTGGACAAAAAACAATTGCAAAGTTTCTTGAGAATCCTTAAATATGGAAAAAATTTCATACAAGGATTATCATAAAAGGAATTACCACTTCTTGAAAAACTCAACAAGAGTGATGCTTTTACATGGAATAAAAATGATACTCTTGTAGTAAAAACAATAAAACAAGATATAATTAATCATTTCCCAAAAGTTTATTTTCGTAACTTAAGAGATAAATTAATTCTTGAAACAGATGCTTCAGATAATTGTTGGGGATGTGACCTCAAAGTAATTCCAGCACAATATTGGGAAGAAACCACTTCCATTATATTTGGTATCCAAGGTAAGAAAACCCCTACACCAAAAAATATTCAAAAATATGAATTAATATGCAGTTATAATTCAGGTAAATTTAAGCCAAATTAACTTAATTATATTTGGGTATATTCTTTCCAGAGGAAATTACAAATATACCCAAATATAATTAAGTTCATTAGGTTTAAATTTACATGAATTATAACTGCATATTAATTCATATTTTTGATTTTTTTTTGGTGTAGGGTTTTTCTTACCTCGGATACCAAATATAATGGAAGTTGTTTCTTCCCAATATTGTGCGGGAATTACTTTTTGAGGACACATCCCCAGTAATTATCTGAAGCATCTATTTCAAGAATTAATTTATCTCATGATTTAGAAAAATAAACTTTTGGGCAATGATTAAGTATATCTTGTTTTATTGTTTTCACTACAAGAGTATCATTTTTATTCCATTTAAAAGCATCACTCTTCTTGAGTTTTTCAAGAAGTGGTAATTCCTTTTGTGATAATCCTTGTATGAAATTTCTTCCATAATTAAGGATTCCCAAGAAACTTTGCAATTATTTTTTGTCCAAAATATCTTCATTAAAATCTCGTATTTTTTTAGATTATGTGGTCTTGTTATTTTAGTCCATCTTAGTTTAAGATTATTCCGAGAAAATTTATGTTTTTTCGATTTCAATTTTCTTTGGAGATAAAATAATTCCATGTTTTTAGAAATTTTCACAAAGTATTTTTAGATGATGTCGATGTTCTTCTATTGTATTTGAAAAAAAAAGAATATCATCTATGTAAATAATACAAAAATCTTTAAGATCTTTAAAGATACTATCCATCCATCTCTAGAATATCTCTGGAGCTGTGTTTAGCCCCAAAGGGATAACTTTCCATTAATAATGTCCTCCAGAGGTACTAAAGTCTGTCAATGGTTTTGATTCCTCAGTTAATTTTAACTGCCAAAATTCAGATTTACAATCAAATTTACTAAAGATCTTTTTACCTTTAGTTTGGTTGATTAATACATCTTTTCTTAGGATGAAGTAACCATCAAATTCTAATTTTTCATTTATACTTTTATAATTTATGACCATCCTATCTTTTCCTCTTGTGACCTCACTATGTTTTCTTACCATGAAGGCATGCTACAATGCGGGCTTATTGTTTCTTCAATAAGATTTGTTTCAAATAATTCTTTGATTTGATTAGCAAATTCGTCCATGTCTTGTCTAGTATAGATCATGGGTTTGACTCTTATAATGATATTGGGATCTCTTAAGTTGAGATTATAATAGCTTGGACTTTTATCCCATAATTTTAGTGGATTTTCACTAAACTTTTCTTTTAGAATAATATAAAGCTAGTGTGTTTCTTCAAGGGCTTTAATTATGCCATGTCTCCTTTCTTAGTAGGAGAAAATTTGTTCTCACATTTATATTTATATTGTTGAAGTAGAGGTATTTCTACTAGTTCCTTATTGAGAGTTAAACTTGAAATTCTGTAATACGCCCATGAAATAATCTCCTTACGTGCAAATGAACATACTCTGATTTCATGCAAGTTTTTCTAATAACATATATCTAATCAAATCAAGAAAAACATTATTATTCAACTAATCAGATTTTAATACACGGGGAAATTAAAATCTATCGCTTTTGAGAACGTATTTTATATTTATTTACCATGTGAAGTAATTATATATAAAATGTTGGAATATAGAGTAAATATTAATTGAATAAGTTAAAGTTAATATTTACTAAAATGTTGCATATTTACTGTATGTGTCAGTAAGTATCACCATGTTGTGTTTTATAGTGTCATAAGATTTAAATGACATTTATGGTTTAAGATGAAACTGGAACTTGAAATGAGTTATAAAATTCCCAAATGATAAATTGGAGAGTGTAGTTCGTCCTGAAATGTGTGAGATAGTCGAAACAAGTGCCATATTATATTTTTACGTTTCGGGCACTTTTGACTGATTTTAGTTTATACGCGTAGTTGCGAATCATTTTAATGTGGCATTTATCATTTAAGTTGGAGATTTTAGACTAATGCCACGATTTAGTCTTCCTAAGCCTTTTATTTCTCTTAAGTGCATTTGATAACCTATAAAGAAAGAGAACTTTGGAGAAGAAGAGGAGAAAGGAAGAAATTGAAGATTGGAGCTTGATCTTGCATTCACCTTTCAAAAATTTTAGATTCCTACACCAAGGCAAGTTTTCTACTTGCAATTATTTGATTTAAGATAAATAATTAGTATTGATAGTTGTATATTAGTTATGGTTTAACAAAGTTAGGGTTTTTGGGGATTTATGGGTTTTGAATCCTTGGAGGTTGATTTGGATATTTATTGCTGTAAATCATTGTTGTTAGAAGAATTTATAATCAGTTGGTGACAATAAATGATCTTGGTTTGGGTAGATTGGAGTTGGGAAATTTAGGAGTCCAAGACTCTATGGCCAAACTTGGCAAAATTTGCAGGGCCGAATCGATTCGGCTTGTCCTAATCGATTCGATTATTATGCGGAAACCCAGATTTCCTGACCGAATCGATTCGGATGGTCCGAATCGATACTCTTTTCTGGCCGAATCGATTATGAAATCCCGCACTTTTGGGTAATTTTTCTTAGTTGAATTCCAACCCTTTTCTTTAGGTTTAGGAACTAGGAACCTTCTTATATGAAGTAAACTTAGAGTCCTAGAGTTTTAGTTGAAATGAGTCACTACCCTACATTAGGAATGGGTTAAAAGAGGTTAATTCCGGAGGTGTACAATTTGAGGTTAGGGCTTTTCTTTCCCTTAGTTAATTACTAGAGGTTTAGGAGTTGTAAGCCCATATGTGGAGACTTTAGGGGCTCAATTGAGGTGTATAAAACCTTAGAACTTGTAGAATTATTGTGACCCTTTGGATAATAGTTCGGGACTCAAACTATGATGAATATTAATGAGAATATTCAATGATTATGGTTTCAGATAAAATGAAACATACATATGAAAAATGGAAATGAAAATGACATTTTAAGGTAAATGTTAATCTACTTAAACACACCTCTCTAAATGCTATCATAAGGGAAGCTCGCGCATGAGGTGATGTCCCCTGACTAATGAACGCGGGGAAACTATAGTCCTCGGCCATATGAGGGATTTTTATATGTTTTATTCTGCGCTAGTGAGGTAATTCTGGGTGTGGTTGTGACTCACTCGCAGGCATATGGCCACTTCCCATCGTTGCGTTAGGTGCCCAGGTTGCCTTATTTGATAGGTCCTGGAAGATGATAGTCATTTAGGGGTGCGCCCAGTGGGGAAACTCGGAGGGGCGGTCTTAGAATCGTTATATATATAAGAATATAACCATTCTAAATCAAGTGGAACTTGAATTATAAGAAATGCCACAAGTGCATATGATAGTAATTATATTCCTGATAAGGAATGGAAAATGAAATGAAATGGTGAATAATGATGGAGACTTTTAATTAATGATGTTAAATTATATTCCCTTTTGCATAATTTAATATAAAGTTATAATCATCTAAATTGCCTTATTATATTTTGAATTTATGTTGGTAGATTCTCATCTTTATCATTCATGATTAACTGTTCATAACTGTCATGCTTTTTTTATTCATCTGGTGATCATATAAAACCGGACCCTGACCCATTCATTTTTTTTATTGTGGATGAAACTTGTATCCGCTCAGGTGCTCCTCCGCAAGAACGACCGTTCTGATTTTTCTACTTCAGTTACTTTTGGGGAGCCGTAAGATTTTACAGATATTACGGGATATATTGTTAGACGCCTTCATTTTTGTATTCTAGTTATGATCGGGTCTTTCACTCGGGCGTGTGGCCCAAACTTTTGTAACTGTTTAATGGATGTAGTATGTAAATTATTAAACTGTTGTAAAACATTGTATGTACCTGTTGACAGACAGCATATTCGGTCCTCTTATTGTATATTTGTATGGATGTAATATAAGTTTTCTTGGGATTCCCCTTTATTTTGGATTGGGTTGTTTAAATTATTTCCTTAACCTTTAATAAAACTAAAATTTTTGACAACCCGTTTTCTAAAGTATTGGGTGGTTTCCCCGTATACTCATTTTATTGTTATGATGCTGAGAATGATTCCATCCATGATTCCGTTATATTGGAGTATCGGGATGGCCACCCCATATTTTAGTGAGGGGGTTGTCACAGATGGTATCAGAGCATCAGGTTCTAGAGTCTTTAGGATCTATGCGGACTTGTCACGTTCTACCGTAGCGTTCTTTGATATAGAACCTAATGTTAGGACTACTTTTTTTCTTGTATTTGCGATCTTCTGCAAGATATATTGTTTTGAATAGTATTCTAACACTATTTGTTTCTTCATCTCAGATGCCACCTAGGAGAGGTCGCCCAGTGAGACGCAATAGAGTTGTATAAGGGGATGTTGGTCCTCCACCGCCACCGCAACAGGAAACAATTAATGCTGATGATGTAGCAAATATAGTGGCCCAAGCGGTTAATGCGGCTATGACCATCGTGGCTCAGCAAATGCCACAAGCTCAACAACAACGAGCGCAGGATGTACAAGCTCCTACGGGACCTTCTCCGTGGGAAAGAGTTAGAGAGTCCTTTTTAAAGGGCCATCCCCCAGAATTTGACGGAGGTTCTGATGTTATTAGAGCTAATAAGTGGAAGAAGGATATGCAATGCCATCTTCGAATGGTGGAGTGTAGTGAGGAGAGGAAATAAGTCCTTGCTACTTTTAAGCTCGCTGGGGACGCATTACATTGGTGGGAGTCGATGCATACACTAGAGCAGAGAGATACTATGACTATCACTGATTTTTGGGTCTTGTTTGACCAGAAGTACTTTCCTCCCGCAGATCAAAGGGAGATGAGAAGGAAGCTTCAGGATGTGGTGCAGGGAGAATAGTCAGTTGTAGAATATGAGGAGGAGTTCACCCGATTAGTAAGTTTTGTACCGGATGAAGTAACACTGGAAGAGAAGAAGGTTTCGAAGTTCATGGGAGGATTGAACTGGAGAATCCAGCAACATTTGTTGGGTAATCCATCTTGCAAACTTTTGGTGAGGTAATGAATGCGGCTTTTCTCCATTGTCAAGAGCATCGGTTATATATGCAAAGTGGCAAGAAAGCTACAGTGGTGGGGCAAGAGGGAAAACCTGGAGGTAGTGGGACTGGAGGAGTCTTTCCCTCGTCCCAATCTTCGGGTAATAAGCAGAAAGAGAGGATCCCCAGCAAGGGGAATTATAAACAAGGCAACATTTTGGTGGGTTTAATTTGGGTGGCAATAACAATAGGCACGGTTAGGGTTCCTCGCAACAACAACAAATAGGTCGGGGTGGTCACAGGGGTAGGGGCCATCAGGGCCAAGGCGTCGCCCAGTTTAGAAATAACCAGGGCCGAGTTCTGGAGAACATGGTGGGATGGTGCTTCCAATATGGGGATGCGGGTCATTACAAGAAGGAGTGTCCTCAGTTGGTTGGGGGTCAGCTTCCTAGGGTCCCTCAGCAGCCACATGTTCAGTTTCCGCCACAAGCACCAAATCTGGTTGTTCCTCCACAGCAGGGACAACTACATTATGGGTGAGTTTATAAAATCCAGGATGCTATGCTTCCTCCTCCTTCGCCGGAGCCACCAGCTATTGAGGGTAAGTTCCTTATTCAGGGGCACATGGGTCGCGTTTTGTTTGATACGGGTGCGACACACTCGTTCATTTCTAGAAGTTTTGCTCAGACTACAAAATTGATAAAATCTGCTGAGAGTGCCTTCACTAGCGTTGAGTCCTCTATGGGTGATGGTTCGCTCATTTTCCTTGTTTGTAAATAAATAGGAATTACTCTTGGTAATTTGTGCTTTGAGGCTGATTTTCTCGTCCTAGACATGGTCGGGTATGATGTGATTTTGGGCATAGATTGGCTTGTGAAGTATCATGCAATAGTTAATTACTACGGGAAGAGTATTGTTTTTGCCGTTCCGGGGCAAGAAATGTTCTTGGTAGTTATGCCTCGTTTAGAAGGAGGTAGTAACACTTAATTGTACTGTATCGTATAAGAGACTTCTCGGGATGTAGTTGTTCCCTTAAAATCTATTTCGGTTGTTAGAGATTTCCAAGATGTGTTTTGGGAAATACCAGGTTTGCCTTCGAGTCGGGAGATTGAATTTATAATTGATTTAGCACCAGAAATGAGACCAATTACGAGAGCTCCATATCGCATGGCTCCCGTTGAAATGGAGGAGTTAAGGAACCAAATTCAGCAATTGTTGGAGTAGGGATTTATTCGGCGTAGCATGCCGCCATGGGGCGCTCCAGCGTTGTTTGTGAAGAAAAGGGACGGTTCTCTTCGGTTATGTGTTGACTACAGAGAGTTGAATAAAGTCACTATCCGGAATAAATACCCTTTGCCTCGTATCGATGATTTGTTTGATCAACTTAGGGGAGCGTCGTACTTCTCTAAAATCAATTTAAGGACGGGGTATCATCAGTTGAGGATACGGGAGCAGGATGTATCCAAGACCGCTTTTATGACGAGGTATGGGTCCTATGAATTTTTGGTTATGCCTTTCGGACTTACCAATGTCCCCGCCGTATTTATGGATCTCATGAATAGTGTATTTCAGGACTTCCTAGACCAGTTTGTTATTATATTCATCGATGACATTCTAGTTTATTCTCGAATGGAATTTGATCATGCTACTCATTTGAGGTTGTTCCTACAGAGGTTGAGGGATCACCAATTGTATGCTAAGTTAGAGAAGTGCGGCTTTTGGTTGCAGGAGGTACAATTTCTTGGTCATATTGTGACATCCCAAGGGATTTCGGTGAACCCAAGCAAAGTAGTTGCGGTGAGGGAGTGGGGTCAGCCCACAACACCGACCGAGATTCGTAGTTTTCTGGGTCTGGCGGGTTATTACCGTCGATTTATCAAGGGTTTCTCCAAGATTGCTAGCCCTTTGATAAATTTGACCCGGAAAGGGGTGAGGTTCGTATGGTATAATTCTTGTCAGGCTGCTTTTGATGAGCTTAAGGATAGATTGGCTTCTGCTCCAGTCCTTGCGTTGCCAAAGCCGGGGTTGGAATACCTAGTCTTCACCGATGCATCTCTACAAGGATTGGGAGGTGTACTTCAACAAGAGCGACGGGCTATTGCTTATGCTTCCCGTAAGCTAAAGCCCCATGAAAGGAATTATCCGGTGCATGACTTAGAACTTGCCGCGGTTGTTTTTGCCTTGAAGATTTGGAGGCATTATCTCGTAGGGGAGAAATTCAGTCTTTTCACGGACCATAAATCTCTATAATATTTATTTTCACAGAAAGATTTAAATATGCGGCAACGTCGATGGTTGGAATTTGTGAAAGACTATAAATTTGACATTCACTATCATCCGGGCAAGGCGAATATAGTAGCGGATGCTTTGAGTAGAAAGCCCGAGGGGGAGTTAGCGAAAGTTTGGAAAGCTAAATGGAAAGAGCTCAGTCAGGAGGATGCGGTTGTCAGAGCGTTCCTGTCTATGATGACTGTCACGCCTACTATCGTGGCAGGGGTTGTAGATGCCCAAGGGAGAGATAAGGGTTGTCAGGACCATATACGTTGATTGCTGTCCGAGGGAGAAGAATCCTACTCAATAAGTTCAGAGGGCGGATTACGTTTCCACGGGAGACTCATTGTCCCGGATGAAGGGGATTTGAGACGGGCCGTGATGGCAGAATCTCACGGGTCTAGATTTACGGTACATCCGGGTGGGGACAAGATGTATCAAGACATGCGCCGTCAGTATTAGTGGCCAGGCATGAAGCGGGATATTTTTGAGTTCGTATCCCAATGCACTACTTGTCAATTGGTCAAGATAGATCATCAGCGACCGACAGGTTTGTTGCAAATGTTAGAGATTTCAGTGTGGAAGTGGGAGAGTATATCGATGGATTTTATTACGGGCTTACCGAGGTCGCAGAGTGGGTGTGATTCTATTTGGGTGGTTGTCGACCTCTTGAATAAGTCAGCACACTTTGTACCCGTGCGCACAGACTAATATACTGCTCATTTTTCCCGGTTGTTCATCGCAGAGGTTGTTAGACTCCATGGGGTGCCCTTAAATATAGTTTCCGATCGAGATAAGATTTTTATTTCCCACTTTTAGCGAAGTTTCCAAGAGGCTATGGGAACCAAATTGAAGTTAAGCACTTCTTACCATCCTCAAACAGATGGCCAAACTGAGAGAGTCAACCAAATGTTGGAGGATATGCTCCGAATGTGTATGCTTGATTTCAAGGGTGGTTGGGAACAATATCTACCTTTGGTCGAATTTACTTATAATAATTCGTACCAATTTACAATTGGAATAGCGCCTTACGAAGCACTTTATAGCCGGCCTTGTAGATCACCCACATGTTGGTTGGAGGTGGGAGATAATAAATTCCTTGGACCTGAAATGATCCAAGATACTTCTTCCAAGATTGAACTCATTCGAAATCGTATTCGGATAGCTCAAGACCACCAAAAGAGTTAGGCCGATGAGAATATGCGGCATATGGAGTTGGAGATTGGGGATCAAGTCTTGGTACGAGTGTCACCAATGAAAGGTATCAAGCATTTCGGGAAGAAAGGGAAGCTTGCGTCGCATTTTGTTGGACCTTTTCCCGTTATTGCTAAGGTGGGTCCAGTGGCGTATCAACTTGCCTTACCGGAACCTTTACAAAAAATCCATGATGTGTTCCATATTTCCTCTTTGAAGAAGTATAAGAGATGTGAAGGAGCCCTTTGGCATATTCCTTTCGAGGATATCGAATTGCAACCCGATATTTCATATGAAGAACAACCGGTTGCTATTTTAGAGCATGGGGAACGTAAGTTGAGGTCTCAAGTGGTGCCCTTGGTGCGAGTCCAATGGAGTCATCACAACGCCAAGGAATCGACGTGGGAACGCGAGGATGATATGCGGGAAAAATATCCGCATCTCTTTATACAAAGTACGCTTGAATTTTGGGGACAAAATTCCCTCATAAGGGGGGGAGTATGTAACAACCCTCGCTTTTGAGAACCTATTTTATATTTATTTACCATGTGAAGTAATTATATATAAAATGTTGGAATATAGATTAAATATTAATTGAATAAGTTAAAGTTAATATTTACTAAATTATTGCATATTTACTGTATGTGTCAGTAAGTATCACCATGTTGTGTTTTATAGTGTCATAAGATTTAAATGACATTTATGGTTTCAGATGAAATCAGAACTTGAAATGAGTTATAAAATTCCCAAATGATAAATTGGAGAGTGTAGTTAGTCCCGAAATGTGTGAGATAGTAGAAATAAGTGCCATATTATATTTTTACGTTTCGGGCACTTTTGACTGATTTTAGCTTATACTCGTAGTTGCGAATCATTTTAATGTGGTGTTTATCATTTAAGTTGGAGATTTTAGACTAATGCCGCGATTTAGTCTCGCTAAGCCTTTTATTTCTCTTAAGTGCATTTGATAACATAGAAAGAAAGAGAACTTTGGAGAAGAAGAGGAGAAAGGAAGAAATTGAAGATTGGAGCTTGATCTTGCATTCACCTTTCAAAAATTTTAGATTCCTACACCAAGGCAAGTTTTCTACTTGCAATTATGTGATTTAAGATGAATAATTAGTATTGATAGTTGTGTATTAGTTATGGTTTAACAAAGTTGGGGTTTTTGGGGATTTATGGGTTTTGAATCCTTGGAGGTTGATTTGGATATTTATTGGTGTAAATCATTGTTGTTAGAAGCATTTATAATCAGTTGGTGACAATAAAAGATCTTGGTTTGGGTAGATTGGAGTTGGAGAAATTTAGGAGTCCAAGACTCCATGGCCAAACTTGGAAAAATTTGCAGGGCCTAATTGATTCGGCCTGTCCGAATCGATTCGCCCAAGAGGCAGTTTGTAGGTCTGAATGGGTTGCATCGATACAGATTGTCCGAATCGATTCGGTAATTATGTAGAAACCCATGTTTCCAGACCGAATCGATTCGGATGGTCCGAATCGATTCGCTTTTCTGTCCGAATCGATTCAGCCAGGACGAATCGATTGGAAAATCTTTCACTTTTGGGTAATTTTTCTTAGTTCAATTCCAACCCTTTTCTTTAGGTTTAGGACCTAGGAACCTTCTTATATGAAGTAAACTTAGAGTCCTAGAGTTTTAGTTGAAATGAGTCACTACCCTACATTAGGAATGGGTTAAACGGGGCTAATTCAGGAGGTGTACAATTTGAGGTTAGGGCTTTTCTTTCCCTTAGTTAATTACTAGAGGTCTAGGAGTTATAAGCCCATACGTGGAGACTTGAGGGGCTCAATTGAGGTGTATAAAACCTTGGAACTTGTAAAATTATTATGACCCTTTGGAGAATAGTTCGGGACTCCAACTATGATGAATATTAATGAGAATATTCAATGATTATGGTTTCGGATAAAATGAAACATACATATGAAAAATAGAAATGAAAATGAGATTTTAAGGTAAATGCTAATATACTTAAACACACCTCTCTAAATGCTATCATAAGGGAAGCTCGCGCATGAGGTGATGTCCCCGAATAATGAACGTAGGGAGACTATAGTCCTCGTCCATATGAGGGATTTTTATATGTTTTATTCTGCGCTAGTGAGGTAATTTTGGGTGTGGTTATGACTCACTGGGAGGCATATGGCCACTTCCCGACGTTGCATTAGGTGCCCAGGTTGCCTTGCTTGATAGGTCCTGGAAGATGATAGTCATTTAGGGGCGCGCCCAGTGGGGAAACTTGGAGGGGGGGGGGTCTTAGAATCGTTATATGTATAAGATTATAACCATTCTAAAACAAGTGGGACTTAAATTATAAGAAATGCCACAAGTTCATATGATAGTAATTATATTCCTGATAAGGAATGGAAAATGAAATGAAATGGTGAATAATGATGGAGACTTTTAATTAATGATTTTAAATTATATTCCCTTTTGCATAATTTAATATAAAGTTATAATCATCTAAATTGCCTTATTATATTTTGAATTTATGTTGGTAGATTCTCATCTTTATCATTCATGATTAACTGTTCATAACTGTCATGCTTTTTTTATTCATTTGGTGATCATATGAAACCGGGCCCTGACCCGTTCATTTTTTTTTTGTTGTGCATGAAACTTGTATCCGCTCAGGTGCTCCTCCGCAAGGACGCCCGTTCTGATTTTCCTACTTCAGTTACTTTTGGGAAGCCGTAAGATTTTGCGGATATTACGGGATATATTGTTAGACCCCTTCATTTTTCTATTCTTGTTATGATCGGGTCTTTGACTTGGGCGTGTGGCCCAAACTTTTGTAACTGTTTAATGGATGTAATATGTAAATTATTAAACTGTTGTAAAACATTGTATGTACCTGTTGACCGACAACATATTCGGTCCTCTTATTGTATATTTGTATGGATGTAATATAAGTTTTCTTGGGATTCCCCTTTCTTTTGGATTGGGTTGTTTAAATTATTTCCTTAACCTTTAATAAAACTAAAATTTTTGACAACCCTTTTTCTAAAGTATTGGGTTGTTTCCCCGTATACTCATTTTATTGTTATGATGTTGAGAATGATTTCATCCATGATTCCGTTATATTGGAGTATCAGGCTGTCCACCTCATATTTTAGTGAGCGGGTTGTCACATCTGATTTATTCTAAAGTCAAATTAATAACAATATGATTTATTACGTTACAATACAATATATCAAATATGATTAATTATTTCAATTCTAGTAATTAAATCATGTAACAATTTTAATTCTAAATCATACAAAAATAAGACGAGGAAAAGAAGATTAACAAGTATGATTTTTTTACATGGTAAAAACCCAAACTAGGGAAAACATCCACGGTGACCTCTCGCCACAAAACAAAAATTCCACTTTAAACAATTTTACAAGAGTTACAAGCATCCAAACATGCAATGCAATATCCTAAGTAAAACAAACAGAAAAATATACCTACACGAGCTATCTCTTCTCCCGAGAATAAAACTCTTTGGTCTTTCCTCCACGACATTTCTGATACTGACACTTTAATCTCCCTCGCATTTCCTTGCTTTAGCTCCTTGCTTCTTGTATTAGCGAATTCCAACTCAGTTAAAACTGATCTCTCAACAACATAATAGTTGTGCAAAACGTGTAAGTGAATATGTTCTAAATTCAAACAATGCAAGAACTTAATTCAAATCTTAAGCATCTAAGTTTTCTGCAAAAACTTAAGAAAAATGCATTTGTAATCACCGAAATAAGTTTTCTATAAAAACTTAACAAAAATATATTTTCAATCAACAATCTTATAAACATTATTTCTAAGAAATACATACAACACTTATCTTGGAGACACAACAAGACTATTCAATCACTTAAAAATGTGTTCTCAATCTCTCAAAAATATAAAATCCAATTTTATGAGGAAAGTGTTATTAAAAATAATTTAACAAATATGAGAAAAGATATCTTTAAAAGATTTTCAATAAACACTTAAGATCCGGAGAAATTTTGATTTCAACATCATATAGCATCTAACACAAGATCAGAATATTTAGATCATAACAATATTCAATAAAATTCGGATCTAAAAATCTAAGGAATTCTAGTTTTTGTAAAAATTATTTCAGCATGGAAGCACATAAATTCTCTCTACAATAACACAATATTTCAATCTCTAAAATATGAGATGATGTGTAAGATCATTGAGAATTCAAAAATAAAAACAGAATAAAGATAAAGTAAAATAATAACATAATGCAAAATAACATTCAATCTCTCTCTTATATGTTTCTCTAATTCTCTATATTTTTCTCTCTACAAATTCTAACCCTTTTATGTTTCTCACTCTAGAAAATATCCAATGATCTCTAAAAACTCTAACTCCAATTAAACTCTCAAATGGGGTTTATATAGGTGAGAAAAAAGACTATTCTAGAAGAACTAACTAAAGGGTTCAGATTAAAATTTTTAATCTAATGGTTGTGATTAATTCGAGTTAAAACTAATTAACTGATTTTAACAACTTAACAGCTTAAACTACATAGGTCTGTTATTAACTAACTGAGCAACCTAAACCACTAAAGATGTAAACAAGCTGGTATAGGGTTTTGGTAACAAACCTCAAACGGTTATAACGTAACAACTCAGTCTGAACCAACAGTAAAAAATGTAATATACAAATCAATTAAATTTAATATCTGTCGTTGACAGTAAGTAGAGTCTAAGGCTACAGGTACAGGTGATTAAAATCCCAAGGTAGTTAACACCTATTAACTAAAATACCAACAGGTTAAATGGCCTAATGGATACAAAGAATGTACAGGTCTAAGGCTTCTCCTATTTGGTCAAAACTAATTAACCCGTAAATGTTCTCTTATAAACCTATGGATGAAATCTTCCTAAGGTAATAGGTCATAGCAGGTACCCTTACTGACGAAATAGTAACTGATGGGTTAAAAAAAACCAACAGTATACGTTCATTAGAGCAAGTAAGAGTTTTAGACTAAAAGGTTACAAAATCTCTTAAAGCTAAAGTTGTATGGTATAAAATCTAGCAGGTACCTAAGATCTCCAACATGTCCTATAGTCAAAAGTTGATAGTTCAAAAGAAACTTACAAAGCCTTAATATCTGAGTGACAACATCTAAGGTATACTAATTGGAGACTAGTAGCAGTAAACCGATGTCAACAGAAAATTGTTGGCACCAAAAAGCTACAATGAGTATGGCCGAAAGTTATTATAGACATAACATGTCTTTATGGCCAAATAAAAAAGGACGAAATAGTGTACTCAAGGTACCAGCTTATGTAGCAGGTAAGACCAAAACTCCAAGGACTTAAAAGCTTCCTGAAAATTGATGACACCTATTAGTACATCTCGGTAAAAAACGGTCATATGGCTCAAAGAAGCAAGAGTTTCTAAAAATGTTCAAAAATCCATTTTGACTTTTAAAATAATTTTGAAAATTATTTTTAGAATAAAAAATTCATTTTGAACAAAATTTATGACCAATTTTATTTTAAAAAATTATTTTTAGCAAAAAAAAATCCATTTCGATTGATACTACTATTGTACTGGCTGACAATATTCTACACGTGCGAGTGGATATAGGTGACTTTCCCTTTTCTAACATGAATATTGATGTCTGTGGTGGTGCCCCAGACGAGTGGGACCTTTGGGTAGACTATATTATAATTGTGCCTACACACAAGGCTATTTCGAGAAGCTTGGTCAGGAGATATCTCTTACAAGTTCAAAGACTTGTACAATTGCTAAGCATACTAACACTTTCAAGCTCATGGCTTCTAGATGGAGTGTTGACTCCCATACCTTTGTTACTAGCCGGGGTGAGTTTTCTATCACTTTTGAGGATATTTTCGAGTTGACAAGTCTTTCTTTCTTAGGGAGTCATGTGTTTACTAGTGGTTATGCAGATGTTGTCGAGCGAGGATGTCCATATCCTCATTACATTGCAATTACCAAAACATGGGACACTAAGCACTCTTTTGCCAAGTGGAAAGGATATTGCTTCAGGGAATTTGAGACAAGTCCAAATGAGGGGAGTTCGAGCAAGGAGCATAAGAGCTTAGATGGCCCAAAGATCAACTCCTTAACCCATTGGGCTGCATTTTTTTATAATTATTCTGAGTAGAATTATGTTTCAAGGGAGGCCAAATGACTCCTCTTGTGAATTTCTATTTCTCTTTACCATCAAACTTTCTCGAGGGAGGAATGTACACCTCGATTCTCTTACTTTACGATCAATATATACCTAGTTAGATCATTCCCATGCGGGCACAGAACGTTCACATGTTTTTTTTGATGAGACAAAATTCATTAATTCATTCATTCTGATGGTATTCCTAATCGAGAGGTTCCAAAACTTTTCCCCTGAGCCCCGCTCTCAGCATAGACAGGTTGCTCGTATTGTAAAATGGCACAAAATGTCTCCCAAGAAATCTTTGTGTTTAGTTATTGACAACATTGATGAATTTTCTTTTTGCCCTTACTCCAAACGAGTGGGTTGTGTCATTTCTTGGGGTTTCTTCATAGTCTTCCCTGGTACCTTCCTTCATCCTACAAATGTAGAATCAATATCTTATTACCCCTACATCTCTGCCATTTCAATGGTCTTGCCTTTTACTCTTCTTTGAGTCTAGCCAAGGGGTAGAATTTTATCACTCAGAACATATGAGGAGGAAATTTGGTTATGACCAGGGAACTTACACCCTAAATTTTCCTTCCATCCACTCACTAGCAGAATTATGTATGGAGGCATAGGCCAACTTCACTTTCAAGAGGATGCTACAAAGGACTGAAAACTTTGGTAATTTCTTTATACCTCCTCATGATTTTATTCCCTTGTTCACCCATTCATGGTTTGTATTATGGCAACGCCAAGTCATGTTAATCAAAAATTGTATCTAAGACGTTCCTCTTGAGTCTATCTCCACCCGCCTTATCATCAATAAGAAATATCGAGGTAAGAGGACCTAAAAGGAGATTGGTATCACAACATTATTGGGAAGACTACCCTTAAGTAGGTCACCCCCATTATAGTGATGCCTTGCACTAGGATTCCATCTATGCTAAGCATCCTGAGCCTAAGGCTCAAGCAGCAAAGGGTAAGTCCAAAATCAAGGCCAAGTCTAAGGCCCCTTCAAAAAGGAAACATCCAGACATTGATGTATCAAATTTTATTCCTACCTAAACGAAAGTGGTTGCTTCTTGTCCTTTACTTGTAAGGAATAAAGTAGTTAAGCTAAAAAAGAGAGCAACTGAGCCCACTGGTCCCTCTATTATGCTAGACCAAGGATCAGATACTAATAGTTTAGGGATTGAAGAGACTTTCTAGATGGTCCTTGAGAAGGGCTATGAATCCCTTGGCGTTTCTCTTTTACAGTCCTCAATTTCATCTTCCCCTACTTTCACAAAAGGTAATCTAGCCACTTCCTTTTTACTTAGTAAAATTATAATTCATGGGGGTTACAAATACTTTCTTCTCGTCCTGCTCATTTATAGAGGAACTTGTTAATTATGGAAACACCCCTTCCTATGACTACACTAGTTCTTCTTCAAATGGTATTATCAATTAAGATCACTCGTTTGACACTTGTAGTTTATTTCCAGCTTCGAGAGGCTTTGATGGTGTTCATGATGATACCATGATTTACTCTCCATCCACCACTAGCCTTACCACTGGTCATTTGACCAATGGGTAAGCCTCTCGCTAGGGCACTGTAAGTTTCTTGAAACACTTGTTTCTATTATATTTCTTTCATTTACTTTGCTTGGTATTTTGTAATATTATACTAACTTTAACTCTTTTTATCTTACCCTCGATCAGGTTTCTTCTATTGGGATGAGTGACCCTTTGGAGGTGAGGGCCACCCCCTCATCTGCTACTCCCCCAGCTCCTCGAGCCCCTTTCCTCACTGAGAGGAATTTCATGCTTGTCTCCTCTTTATGTATTGTAAGAGAGGCTTGTCCCTAGAATTCTGAGATTTGTATATTATGTATTTTTCAACTCGTTAACATCTTTTTTTAGGATTCATTGCTTGTCTTTGTTTATTCCGCAGCTTTCCACTTGTTTCCCACTTCTATGAGGGGATCCTCTATATCTACCCTCTCTATGAAGGTATTCATCAATATTTTCCAAACATCTCAAGTCTTATTACTTATGACTTTGGACTTATTATGGTTAACTCACTTGTATATGCTTTCCTCTTTGATAGGTAACTGTAGACCCTAGTTCCACTACCAGGACTCTTGCTTCCTCTTTGGCAAGCTGTTCTTCTGCTGAGCCTTCCATCACCATCTCTACAAATGCATTTATTCATCATTTTTCCTTTGTTTATATCTTTGGCCCTTGTTTGCATCACTCTATCTTTGTTATATCTAAACTTTATTTTATAGGGATCTTTTTTGCGAGCCCCCAACTAGTGGGGGAATACTCCTACCATAGGGGTGGCCATTCCTAGATTATCCTTATCTCAGAGGAATTCTATCCCCAGAGTTTTTCTTCCCATAGACAATAGGCCGCATGTCCAACCCTTCCTTCTCAACCTATTTATAACGTGGTTTCGAGCAGGCATGTCTCACATATTTCTCCCTTAACACAAGAACTTAGCTCTATAGCCTTGTAATTTTCTTATTTGTCTTTTTTTAACAAGCTTGCTTATTGGTAGGTTGGTACAAGTACTCCTGCACCCCCGTGCTTGATTTGAGCCCCTCTCCCTCCTCCAGGGTTTAGGTAATTGATTCTACTGTTTCTAGTTCTCAACAACCTGTTGCTCTATAATTTACTTGAGTGGTGGCTTATTTCTTATTTATCTATGTTTTAGGGTAGCACAACCACCTCCTCGCTAGCCATTTATATATCTGGTGTTTAAGTGAGGAGTTCACTTTCCACTCCATCTCAGGTATTCATTTTATTCTTTTGAGTTTTCTATACTTGTAATTTTTATTTGTTTGTAAACATCTTGGATCATAATTGTCTCCTTTTCTCTAGGTGATCCCCTCGAAAGTCCCTGCCCCTATGGACCCACTCGTGAATTTACCCACCAGCACCTCCTAATCAAAGGCCTCTCAAGCATTCACTCTATTATACTTGGTATTTAACCCTATTTTCTTTATTTACTATATAAGATATTATGGTTATCTATTCTCTTTTTCTTTATTTCTAGGTTAGTTTTCCTGATGTCCCTTTACCCGTGGGAAATCATGCGAGCCTTGTTGAGGTGAGTCCCCAGGTACTAATTTTAACACATCTTTTCTTCAAACTTGCTTTTACTATGCAAGTACTCACTGACACATTCCTTTTTCCTTATTTTTATGTTACTGCTGCAAGAGTTCCAATGACTATGGAACAACTTCGGAGCATAGCTGTAAGTGAGGTATTATATTTTCATACCTTAAACACTCTTTCTGTTTTGTCCCTTTTTCATTCTTACTTTTACTGTGCAAGTACTTACCAACACTCCCCTATTTCATTATTTTCAGGTTAGTGAGGCAAGTGTTCTTATATTTATGGAACCATTTCTGAGCATCATGGCGAGCACGCCTCAGGTATTATACTATCATACCTAATTTACTTTTTAAATTCTTTCCCCACACTGTTGCTTCTCTTTTTTACCATCTCCCTTAGTTGAGATTATTCAAATTAGATTTTACTTGTTCTCACTCCTTCTTCATATTTTCATTTTCAAGAGCATGCGAGTGAGCCTATAGACACAACTAGTGATAATGAGCCCAGATATAAGGCCACCCTATCTGACAGTGTTGAATAAGAGTAATCTAGAGAGGATCTCTCCTAACATCTTTCTAAGTTTAGTTACATGAATACGAGCTATGATAATATGGCAGTGCAGGCTCTTGATATTTTCATGAGAGATTTATGGCTTGAGGAGTACCCAAAGAGATTTAGGGAACACGGAAAGAGGTCTTGGACTTGATTCTCGATCACGTCTCAGAGACCTTCACCTCCTAAAGTGTTCTCCTCAACATTGACGCCCATAAAATCCTCAACTTTAAAGCTCTCTCTAGCCATGTGCATAAATTTTTATTCACTGCACCTGTTGACCTCATTATCATAGACACTCTCCTCTTCTTAGCAGTCATTCATGACCTAAAAAGAGGCTACCACTTCAAGCTTGACTATCTTGTTTCTTTTGTTCATCATCTCATCATCCTTCCTTATAATAAGTTGGTGAAGGCTCAGATATCTAAACAGTCTAGGATTGAGCGGCATCATGCAGAAGCCACCAGACTTCACTGGTAGATTTAGTTGTTGGAGGCCAAGCTACCCAAAGTTTTGGCTAGTGATTTTAAAGATGATGCTCACTTGGCCAGGATAGAGGAAGAGTTCATTCGAGAAGATGACCCTTCCTTTACTAATTTGTGTTCTCAAGAGAACCTCTTTTTTTCTTTTATCTATTTGAAGAATTATAATAAGATTTCTTTTTCTTTTTTTTTTGTTTCTTGTAACTGTAAGGACTGCTCAATTTTGAGAAAGTCTTTTATATTAATGAGAATGAGAATGAGAATGAGAATATTTTTAACTGTATCTATTTCTTCACTTGGTTGTCTCTTATTAGACTTTTATCCATTTACTATTAACTGATACTGCTCCCTTTTTCTACGGGAGTACTCGCACATAATCTTAGCAAGTTATATGTTATTATTTCCCCATAATCTGTGTGGTACTTGTTCTATATTTTATTTAGAACTAAAAGATTGACTTAGAGAGTGGGGGTTAACCCCCTCTCAACATTTTTAAATGATCCTACTATTTAAATAAATAACTCATAGAATAAATGTAAGAGTATTGTCTCCATTTTTAAAGCTTGTTCTCAAGATAAAATTAAAAAACTATCATTTCTTTAATTTGTTCATAGCCAAAAGACTGTGTACCCTGTATTCTGTAGGGTGTTTGAACTGTGATAAGTGAAGGGAATTTACTCACTATACTTTATCCTTGGGAGGTATATACCCCCAAGTATACGGAGAAAATTTCCTCAAATTCTAGACCATCTCTTAAACTTCAAGAGTCAAAATTTATTTTGCCCAAAGGATAACATATTTTTTTTTAAGTCTAGGCAAAATTAACAGGCAAAAAAATCTGGGTGCACCCACTTGCATCATTGTTAAGCAATTGCACAAGAGATATTGAACATAAACATAAGATATCATATTTATAAAAAGCATATCATATATGACTGGTTAAAAAGAAATTGTATCCATTCATTTATATAAAGCAATGCCTATTTTTTCTATTACAATAGTTTCTTACTCAAAATCTCATTTTAACAAAAAGGACTAACTGTTCTAGAGGAAATGTCTAAATTCATAAAAGACGGATAAAAATAAGTTTGAGATACCTCAAGCATACTATTTTTCCAGCCACTTGTAATTGATAGACTGTATGCATTCACTTTCAAGCTTTGAGATATGATAAAAGCTCGACCTTCCCACTCCTAATAAAATAAAGGGACCTTCCCAGTTTATCTTGAACTTATACATTGATATGCTTCTCAGGTGATGGGTGGATACTCTGAAGATCAAATCTCCCACTTAAAACTCTCTAGGCTTAACCATGTTTTCGTAATCCTTAGATAGTTGTTGGGTATACACTTTGAATTTTTCCTTAGCCTTATCCCAGTTCTCATCTAGAGCTTGTAGTTTCACATGACTAGGATTAAGTATGAGATTATGGCATAGAGCCACCACAGGCTGAAGGTACTGCTAGTTCTACTAGTAAGACGACTTATGTCCCATAAACCAGCAAGAAAGGGGTAAACTCTTTTGTCTTTCTTTTAGAAGTTTTATAAGCTCATAAAACCATCAATAACTTCTCATCCAATGCCCTTGGGAAGTCTTCTAACAGATTCTCCAGGATATTATTCAGTGTCTTGTTTCTAACCTCTTTTTGGCCATTCCCTTTAGGGTTAGGAGATGATTGAACTATTGTGGACAATTTTATAGTTATATGTGAGGATCCCATTCTATTTGCACACAAATTGTTTCCCATTTCCTGTGAGAATAAATTTTGGTATGCCAAACCTATATATTATATATTCTAAGATGAATTATGTCACTACTTAGGAAGTGACTCTCCTTAAACGGATTATTTCTGCCCATTTAGTGTATAGCTCTATGGAAATAATGATAGAAGATTTACCATGAGAAGATGGGTTGATCTTACCTACTAGATTTAGTGCCCAAGTGTGGAATTGAGGCTACTAAACTATACAAGCTCATTGAGGGGGCATGGACCATATTACCGTGCACTTGAAATGCTCTACACTTTTTCATGAAGCTAATAGAATCATCTTCCATTATCGATCAATAATACCCCAATGTCATCAACCGGTTGTATAATTTATCACCCATGTGCGAAGGTTCATGAGCTTCTCTTAGTACCTTTTCCAAATCTCCCTTATCTATGCACTGCAGTGCATTCACATTATATCCTTTCCTATAGATATCTCCTTCACCAAGTAAAAATGGACAACCCTTTTCTTTAGGTATATCTCGTCTTCTCTTTTAGTTGGCATCTCTCTGTCTTTGAGGTATGCTATATAAGGCTTCCTCAAACCCTTAATTTTTTTCATAAATTTAGCTTTAATTGGCTGATCAAACTAGGTTTGACAGTCTAAGGAGCCCTGTTGTAAACGAGCAGGCTTTGTGCGCATAGTGGGCTTATAGTAGACCCCTATCTAGAACAACTAATAAAAGGGAATATCAGTATCCCCATAATGACTTTCATGCATTACAACTAGACTTTCTTTTGATTCTTCATTCCTTACACATCTCGCCAGAAATACCCATGGGCTTTTAAAATAAAGAACCCCTGGCGAAGGTGATAGTTAACAGCTCAGATAATATTCATCTTACCTTATTTTATTTCTAGTTGTTTCACTATTTGGCACTACTAGTATTTTAATTCTTCACTTGGGAAAAATGACTCAAATGTTGCTGGTCCTGTCCTTCATCGGACTGTGATGGTTGCCTCCTTCTCCTCCATCTCCAACTTCTGGGCTATCCTTGCTAATGTGTTTGGGTGAATGTTCATTGCTCACGCGTGCCTCTCCAATTTTACTTTCAGAAATTGACCAATTAACCCTTGGATGATTGATCAGTATGGGGGTGGGTTGGAATGGTTGAGGGAAAATTTTCCATTAACATGCTTTACAAAAAAGTTAGAGTCCCCTCGTATGCATAACACTGTAATTCTTCTTCTTAGTGCCTCTAATAGGACAAGCATGAGAGCCTGATAATCAGCCTTAATGATAGAGCATTTGAAATATAGCTTAAAGGAAAGATAAACTTTTTCCTTTCCATTTAAGAGTATGATGCTAGCTCACGTGTCCCTTGAGCACAAGAGACGTCGAATTTTATCTTCCATTCTTCCATCTCTTTCATGATAAATACATGAAAATTTTCACTTGGAAATTTTTCAGCAGGAGGCTCAAAATTCTAATTGGGAAGTTAGCCAATAAATCAGCTACTTCCTAGCTCTTAATGGCTTTCGGGACAACACACTTCAAATCGTACTAAAAAAATATCAAAAACCTCCTTGATGTTCTACCTACTAGGATGGTTCATGTCGGTAGATATATTATAAGATTTCATTTGGTGATAATGTGCACTATAAATGCAAGCAGATAGTGTCTCAACTTCTATGCAACGAAAATTAGGGTTGGACAATGCCTCTCAACATTGGTGTATCTTGATTTTGTTCCTGAAATTAGTCGTGAGAAATAGTACACAGGTCACTATATACTTGTCATCTCCTGGGCTAGCAAAGCTCCTATCAATCACTCATATGAAGTTAAATAAAGCAGCAGGGGTGCGCTTGCTTAAGGCGGCATCATTGTCGAGGGGGAAGTTAATGTTTCTTTTATCCTCTCAACTGATTTCTATTGTTCCTCCCGTGAGATCCACTTAGATTTTTACTTTATGCGAGGGGATATGGGGTGAGTGACCTCCACCAAGGCTGGTATGAACCTTCTCAAGTAAGAACCCTTCCCTAAGAAGCTCTTGAGCTGCATTTGAATTTTTGGCGGTGATATCATCAAAATGGATTTTTGTTTCTCCACATCGACTTGAACCCTTTGGTTGTTCACTATAAATCCTGGAAACGTTCCTACAATTACTACAAAATCACACTTAGAGGGATTCGTCCTCATCTTATACATACTACACCTCTCAAAGATCCTCATTTGATTCCGTACATGCATGCTTTCTTTCTTAGATTTTACCACCAAGTCATCCACGTAGAATTCTAATATGTCATGAAATAAATCATGAAATATTTCCATCAATGTACGTTGGTGGGTGGCACCTGCATTTTTCAATCCTAAGGGCATGATTGTATAATGAAAGTTTCCCAAAGGCATTAGAAAAGTGGTATTTTCAGCGTCCGATGGATCCATTCTAACCTGGTTATATCCCACATATCCATCCACGAAATTATACATTTCATGGCCAACTGTGGAATCTACCAGGCTATCGATGTTAGGGCAAGGTTAATTTATTTTTCGGACAAGCACGACTTAGATCCCTTAAGTACACACAGACTCTTATTTATTTCTTGTCCTTCTTGGCTATGGGAACAATTCTTAAAATACAGATGGGGTGTTGGATGGGTTTGATGAATCCTACTACAAGTAGCTTCTCTACATCTACCTTGATCTTCAAGTCTATCTCAGCTTTGTAAGTGAGGGTGGATTATCTCATCGACAAAGCATTAGGTAAAAGGTTCAGCTTATAGGAGCTCACTTTCGGATCTACCCGTGAATCTCTATGTACTTACATCTGATTATATATGTGAATTGTTTTAGCAAGATGACGATTTCGTTTAACAACTTAGGATTCAAACCCTTAGAGATGAGGATGGATCGCTCGTCCCCCTCTATCCCTAAATTTATTTTCTCCAACTCCTGGAGTGTCTCTCTTGGTCCATCTTGCCTACATTCTGGTGCTTCTTCAGGTTCTCAACATGTTTAACGATATGGCACTTATCAATCACGTAATATTATGGTGCTAAATCGATGCTTTTATCCTAAAATTCCGCCCACACAAACCATTATGAACGATAAACAATCTTCCCATTAGGAAACATAATTTTTTTACATGTCTGTGTTGGCCTTACCTTATCTTTAAATTTTATCTTTACTTTCTCTTTTTTTTTTAAAAGGGACCACTCTTTCATGTACTGATTTTTTGGGCTTAACATTTTCTTAAGCCACGTGGGGTTGTTGTACCCCTCTAATCAAGCTCCTTTTATCTTCATCCAAGTAAGTATAAAATGTTGCATCCACCCGGATTGGTCTCCTCCACCGAGAATGATTTTTTTATGCTTTCATCACAATCTTTTCTCCCTGAATATTTTCTTTTGCACAATAGTGAAATGTTGATGGCACCATCCCATGTGTATGAATTCACACTCTCACTATCCAGAGCTGATAACTGGCATTATTATTGATGATGTGAAACTTGATATTGGATGAGAAGTTTCCCAACTTGATCCCCACGTTCACATATCCCAATGACTACGTCCTTGCACTATCAAATATGGAAATCACTAGTTGCACTGGCACAATCTTCTCTTAGGAAATATTATTCTAATACAAGGTAGTGGTGGACATGATGTTAACTGACTCCCCTTCGTCTAACAGTGCCCCTAGAAAACTAATTTCATTCACTAGGGCATACAAAGGATGATTGTAGAAATAAGGCACCTGCATGTCAGCCTCTGAGAACACCACTTCAAATGTGTAGCTCTTGATCAACCTTACTATAGGTCCATGCTAGTTTAGAGAGGGGTTTCCTCTCTCTTGAACTGCCTCTAAGATTTTCTTAATGATAATTTTTAGGGTATCACGCTTCACCCCAATCTGGTAAAAAAGCCATTTAAACTTTGGGCTCCTCGCAATAGTTGCACAATATCAATCCAACTAAACTTTATATGTTTGTATATTGCATACATACTTTGCTTCTTACATCCCTCCCTCATTTAGGGCAAGGACTCCATACATACTCTTCACACGCTTTTTTATTGCTCCACCATTCTTCTTGTTCACAAGCTCCTTCTTCATAATATTCCACCTGCATGTTTGTTATGCCATAATGGTGTGTTGGGAGGGCATTTGCATTGACATTTACTGGTGGGATTTACAAAGTACCATTGGCCACCTGCTCGTCAATTATCCTTCGTAAATAGTAGAACTTTCTGGTGGCGTGCTTTAATCTATAATAATCTCGCAAAACTTTATTGATGCCTTCTCTGATGCTGATGGTATTTGATAATTCGGGTTGGGGGACCTTCCACCCCCTCGCTCACCAATATGCAATAATAGTCCATGGCCTCCACTATGCTGTAGGGCAACGGTTGTGGGATGTTATATGCCAACTTTTTTTTTTCCTTTTGGAGTATTTCTCTTGATATCGGTCCCTCCTTTCTTGCCTTTAGGGCTCCCATCCACATAGTTCATGGATTGGCGTCTAGAGACTTGATACCTTCTGGATGTTAAGGTTACTTACGTCCTCTACCCTTGAGGTCTGGGATTGATGATCATGGCAATGTTATTAGCTGCTCGTGTGAACTCCCTAAATGTGACTTCCTTGGTCTTATTGACTAAGTGGATTTTATATTCCTCTAACAGACCCTCGGCACAGATTTGTAACAATTTGGCATCTGCTATATCTTCATGAACTTATAACGCTCTCTTTCTAAAGAATTTGATATACTGCATCAACTCATCTCCTGGCTTTTTCACCTCCTGGGTAAGATGCCTCAGAGTGAACTTGTCTTATTCTAGAAACAAGTTTTACAAACATTGCATATTCTTATCTTCCCATATGGGAATGTTATTTGGCACTAAATGTGAGTACCATTATATGCCTTTCCCATGAGATTTTTTTAAACTCTAGCAACTTCAACACTTTATCATTCCCATGCACACCTAGGTACTCCACAAACCTCTTCACGTGCTCTCTAGGGTTTTCACCCTTCTCATAAAACTTTATAAACTTTGGAGGAATATACCCTTCTGGGTATGGTTTCTCGTTGATGCTTCCGGGTTAGGATTCTGTAACTTCTCATACATATGAGGTGACTCCGTTTGAGTGGAAAGTAACCTCAGCACCTCTTCCATCGTAACGACCATGGAGGTTGAATCCTCCATATTAACTTTCTTCATTCCTGGAAAACTCACAGGTGTCGCCACCTTCCCTATCATGTTATTTATGGTGTATCCATCTCCACCGTTGCTACTGATACTCCTATGGGCGCCATCGTAGACATCACTCAAGTTTGGCTTAAACTAGTCATATCTACGTTGTGCTATTTTAAGAATTTAAAACCATGATCATCAAGTTCATTCCTGCTAGTGGTGTGGCTGCTGCCGTGCTAGCCTGTCCCCTTGAGGAGCACGTGCATTTACTTTGGTCACCACAACCTCCTCCTAGGTTGTTCGGTCGCTTTGAACTCTATTACCGAGTGGAGTATCTTCAAACCTAGATCCTTTGAGATAGTGCCCTTATTTATCCATGGCAATGAGAATAACTTCCTATCCGTATCACCAAATGTAAGAGAATAGTGCATCGAGATCTATGAATATCTAGGTCTGTTGAGCATAACCCACTCCAATAGAAGCTACCTTTAAGGAGCACAAGATCTCAAGCTATAGGATAAAAACTATATATTTCTAATAAAAAAATGAGTTTTTGAGATTGCTACCATAGAAGACAATGATTATCTGTAACTTTTCAATGACAATGATAATAAAGAAAAAAAGTTTCATTTGGAAGTGATGGTCATTGGTAGTGAAGAGACAAACACTTTAAATACTAAGGAGATAGTAGGGAGAGAATACTTTCTGGTGAGATTTCAAAAGAGAAAAAGTTCTAACTTGAGTTATTATTTTTAACCTTGGCCAAAGGTTCTATTTATAGGTAAAAACTAGGGCTGATGTGTCTTGTGCATACCAAAATGAGATATTCTTTGAGACAAATCTGAATTATACCTTTTGTCCATGTTAACTGTTTATTGCCTATCCCCTCTATAAGTGAAAAATCAAATATTTCGGGCATAGAGCCAACAAGAGTGATTTGGTAAATATCTTTTCAAATGGTAACTTGGTGAGAAAAATTTGAAAGCTTACGCGTGGCCTTAGGGGCCACTCGCTAGTGGTCAGTTTAAAATACTTTATGAGAAGCACCTTAGCTACTCACTCATTTGACTAAGTGTGGAATATGTGAGTGTATTAGTGACCCTCTATGCTTCTCATATTACTATTCTCTCTTTCTTAAGGTATTGAATTGGTTGGGCCTTTTCCCAAAAAAACTTGTCTCTCAACCTCCAAGCCAAAACGCCTAAGGAATCCCAGATGGCCTACTCGAGCCCTACTTGCTTGATCAAGGCTACAACTAAGAGAATAACAATGTTAGTATTCCAATATACAAACAAGTTTATGATCACTTGACTGTTCACATATCATCCCCTCAATCTTCTAGGCATGTTTGTATATTTTCCTTTTTATCTTAGGGTTTCTCATTGAGCCCCCCCTCGCTAGTCTTGATACTTATTTGATCAGGTGTCTCTCTTCAGATCTTGTGTCCACTAGTTATGCAACCCTCTCGTCAAATGGACTGTTTTGTCTTACTCTTATTTTCTTTTCTATTGGGACCAGTCGTTGTGGTACCCTCTCACCAAATACTTTATCTTGGCTTTCTTCTGTGTTGGACCCATTCGTTGTGGCCCTTATCACTAGATATTTCATTTTGTATAAAGGTCTACCATGGACCCACTCGTTGTGGCCCCTTTCGTTAAATGGCCATTTTGGCCTGCTCTTCTTTTGGGCCCACTCCCACGGTACCCCTAGCCTGTTAGGCTCATTTGATCAAATTTATTTAAGGGCCTTCTCGTATGGTACCCCCTCATCTAGCATTGTACCCACTCCTCTTTCACCCATTTGCCCTATTGGACTTATATCTAGGTAGTTAAGTGGGTGCCCCTCTACAACAATAACTGTACAAAAACATATGGAATTAAAATAAAAAAATTTAACAGATAAAATGAAAATGTACCAGATTAAAGGGAAAATATCAAACTTTGGACAGGCTCAAGGGGCGGGTTTTGTTGTTATTGATCGTGGAGATTTTATAATGGGGTTGAGGAGATTTAATTGGTGTAGAAGGGAAGTGGATTCTCCCTGGAATTAATATGATAAGTTTGTGGGAACTTAAATAACACATGGTTACATAGTTTAACCACGTGACTTTATCTTATTCTTACCATGTGGAGGATGATGTGGCAGGGGTAGTGTGTAAATAATGAGTTTTAAGTTTTAGCCCTTGGTTGGAAATTTCCATATTTATTTGGTATTAAATATGCGATTTTCCTAATTTTTAGGGTCATTTTTATAAATTCAAGAAATTTTAAGGGATAGGATTATAAATTCTAATTAGTTTAAGTCTAGAGGATTAATTTGATATGAAGTTTGGGTCTAGGCGTTAAGTATAGGTCAAGTTTTGCTTCTTTCAAAAGTTCAAGTGGTATTTTGATAAATTTAAACTTCCGAGGGTAATTGGATATTTAAGCAAAGTTATAGGTTTAATGATGTAGTTTCAACTTTATTAGGATGTTTTTGGATTTGAGTACTTTATAAGCTAGATAAAGTGTAATGTGGTATATCTCGGTTCAATTATCTCGGTTAAAATTTACGAATGTTACCCACTCACTCTTTTCGAGACTACAATGAGAATAAAAAGAGGTTGGATAAGGTGTTCCAAGCTAGTGGCATTAAAACCGGTGAAGGATTATGTAGTAAAAAAGGGGAGGCCAGGACCAGATGGTCGTAGGGCAGTGGAATTGTTTTTTACCAAGTAGTATAAACCCAAGTAGCAACAGGGGGCCTTCTAGGTAGGTGTTTCACCACAACATTAGAACCACTAATAACAATATATGGGGACCAATACCAATCCATTCATGGGATTTTTTTTGAGGTGTGAAGGTATATGGCATAGGGAAAGTGCATATCCTAGTGATAAGGAAGTTCGAGAAATATAATAGGGCCAGGGCTAGTAGCAACGGTAGTAGTAGGGTTAGTTTTAGGGCCAACAAGGCCACTTATATGTACAGTAGGTCTTTAGTTCCAACTATCATCCACAAAAGAGGCATCAACAAATGCCTTATCTTCCGTCCCTGAGGCATCCATCTAAACTTACACCACCTCTCGTCGTAGCACCTCAACCTCAGCTACCATATTAGCAGGTCTATCATGTGAGATTGAGGGATGACCCAACGCCAATTTAGGCGGTTGATGGTATGTTTTCCATTCATGGAACTTTAGCCAGAGTTTTATTTGATAGAGGGGTCACACACTTATTAGTTGCACAATATTTTGTGGGAATCTCAGGGATGATACTGACTCCATTTATTAGAGTTTTATTCATAGCTACCCCCTTAGGCGTATCTACTCTTATTACCAAGACTTGTGAAGGGGTATGCATTGATATTGGTAGGATACACTTTGCAGGTAACTTGTTGGTTTATATATACTCGCATATAATGTTATATTCAGGATGGATTTTTTAGGTATGTATCGAGATCAAATAGATAATGTAAGTAGAGCCATTGTGTTTTCTATACCTGGACATCAAATGTATTTATCTGCTATGCCTATATGGGAGGGTGGGGATAGTTTATTGATAAGGAGAATCGAGAAGAGACCACAGTGTCCCTAAATATGGTTTTTGGAGTTTTAGGAGTTCACAGATGTGTTCGATGAGATTTTATGTTTACCTCCTAGTTGAGAGATTGATTTTTTAATAGGTTTAGTTTTGAGCATGAAACCGATAGTTAGAGCACCATATTGCATGGATCATAAGGAGATGAAGGAATTTAGAGATCATACTGAACAATTACATGAACATGGTTTCATTTAACATAGCACTACGCCTTGAGGTTCACCGATTTTATTTGACAGAAGAAGGGTGGGTCTTTGTGGTTATGTATCGACTAGCATGAGTCGAATAAGTACACACTATCGATGATCGAGGATCTTTTCGATCAATTGGTGGGAGCTTCATTTTTTTAGGATTTAATTTATGATGAGATTATCACTAGTTGAGGGTGCAGGAGGAGGATGTTCCCAATACAACCCTCTTAGCTTATTATGGGTCTTATGAGTTCTGAATGATGCGATTTGAGTTAACTAATACCCTAGTTGTATTCAGGGACTTAATGAATCAGGTGTTTCGACCATATTTGGTCCATTTCATCATAGTCTTCATTGATGACATTTTGATCTATTCACGCACATAGGAGCAACATGTACGATATTTGCTAATTGCACTACAAACATTGCGAGAGAATAATATTTATGCGAAGTTTTCAAAATGAGAGTTTTGTAAGCGCGAAGTGAAGTTTTGGCGGCGCTTGTGTCAGAGAAATTACTTTTTATGTCCGTTAGGTTAGAATGGGTACAACCCATGACACTTAACGAGATTCGTAGCTTTTTATGTTTGGTTGGATATCATAGTATATTCATTCGTCATTTCTCAAATATTGTTAGGCCGATGACTGAGTTGAAGTAAAAAAGAGTGGTATTCTATTGGAGTGGTAAGTGTTAGAAGGATCTTGACACTCTCAAGAAAAAGTTGACTTATTTTCTAGTTCTTACCTTACCTAGGAGTGGAGTTGAGTTTTTGGTCTACGTAGATGCTTCTGTACAGGGACTGGGTGGGGTATTAATGTATAAGGATAGGTCAATTTTATAATCCTCTCAAAATTTAAAGCTCATTAGGTTCATTACCCGACTCAAGATGTAGAGCTATCTGCCATCGTATTTGTATTACATGCATGGATGCATTATCTCCAGGGTGATAAGTTTAGCCTCTTCATAAACCACAAGATTATATTGTATTTATTTACACAAAAAATCTCAACATAAAAAGTTAGTGATGGTTTGGGTTCATCAAACATTACCAATTTATGATCAGGTATCACCCGAGAAAGGATGACGTAATGGAAGACACGTTGAGACAATGACCCAGTGGTAATCAGCCCTTTAGGTGACCTAATGGGGATCAATAGAGATTATTGGTGAGTTGACCAGGGAATTATTGAGTACACTTACAATGACTTCGGATGTCGTGGAACGTGTGGTTCGGGGGCGGTCACAAGATGGAATGTGTAAGGGGAAGGTGACGAAGTTTCTCGCTACCAGTTTAGTGGGATCCAATAGAGGGCCGTGTTATAAGAATATAATGGAGGTACCCTTGGGTGAGGAGTTGACATAGGTTGTTATAGAAGAGACACGTGGTTCAAATTTTGATGTACACTGAGGTAGGGATAAAAAATACCAAGATATAAGTGACAATATTGGTGTGTTGGTATGATGAAGAATATAGCCAAGTTCGTATCGAGATGCATTACTTGTTAGATAGTGAAGGTGGACCATCAGAAGCCGTCTAGCATGATTAAGATTCTTCCCATTCCTGAGTAGAAGTGGGATAAATCTCGATGGATTTCATCATGAGGATACCTTTGACCCCTCCACAACATGATTTTATTTAGGTGATCATTGATCGCCTCACAAAGGTGGCTCACTTTTTGGTCATTCATATCGATTATTCGACCAAACAACTTGCATGTTTTTATATGGCCGAGATGGTTAAACTTCATGGGGTCCTCTTATAAATCATTTTATATTGGGGCCCTATATTTGTGGCACATTTTTAGGAGAGTTTCTAGTAGTCTATGGGTACTAATCCGCACCTTTGCATATTATATCATTCGACTAAAGATGGACAGACCGAAATGGCCAATCAGACATTAAAGACTATGTTGTGGGCATGTGTAATGAACCTCAAGGGCATTTAGAAGACCCATTTTCCACTAGTAGAGTTTGTATGTAATAATAGTTATCAGAATTCTATTTCTATGCCCCCCTATGGGGCACTTTGTGGGAAATTGTGATAATTATCGATATATTGGTTATACCTAGGTGAGGATAGACATTTGGGACCAAATTACATCCAAGAGAATATCAAAAATATCAATTTGATCGTGGAGAAAATAAAAGTGTTCACAACAATCAGAAGAGCTATGCTAATAAGAATATGAAGACAATGGAAATCCAGGTGGGAGAACATGTGTTACTGAGGGTTTCCCTATGAATGGGGTGATGAGGTTCAGAAAGAGGGGGAAATTAGTAAATGTATCGTATCATCTAACACTTCTGGACCTTTTGGATCGGGTGCATAATCTGTTTCATGTTTTTATACTCCATCTGTTTTGACACCATAAGGCTTTATATAAACATATTGATTTGGGTCAAATTGAGTAAGACTCAGATGTGTCATACCCTAAGAAGAGGATGAGTAGTTTTTATTGACTAATCCAAAAGTTGCGCTTCAAGAAGATAATATTAGTATGAGTTAAGTGGAATTACAATAATAATGAGTCCACATGGGATCATGAGAATTTGATGAGGCGATAATACCCCTTATATTTTGACTCAAGTATATGAGGTATTATTATTTTTTTGACTCATTTAGATGAGTTGTTAGCATTTTGACCCATTCATATGAGAAGTTAGTATTTTGAATCATTTGTATGAGGTGTTCGTATTTTGACTCGCTTTGTGAGGTGTTAGCATAACTTGCATATTAGGCCAAACACATAAATTCACTTTTTACCAAATTTTATCTTGATTTAATTTAAAAGGAGCATGATATATTAATTGATTCTAAATCCTAAACCAACCAGCAAGACGAAAAATTTAAGAAAAAATTTCTTTAGGGAAAAACCTAGATTTCAACACTTTTAAAAAGTTTAACAGACTCAATGACTTACACACTGCTTAAAGCTCCAATTAGTATAATGCAAAGGTCTTCAAATCTTCAACAGAAATGGCACAGTCGATCACCATCCACAGCAAGCAGCTCTTGTCTCGATATCTATCGATTAACCTCGGGAATCTCAATTCCTTTCTTCTTTAGCAGTTAATCCTCGACTCCGAAATTTAGCAGTAGATAAAATCACTACAATGGCTTTTGAATGTTGAATGTAGATTTGGAAAAGTGATCCTCAAATATCCAAGGATTTTTAATGAAAAAAATAGAGTTTTATCACTAAAAGAACTCTAAAAATTCTTGGAGAAAATCTAATCCTGCATCTCTATTTATAGGGAAATTTGTTGCAAGGAGATGGGAATTAGAGATTTGGAAAAGATTAAATTAAAAATAAAGAACTCACGTACTCGTTCGAATGATATAGTACCACGTTTAAATGTGGTTCCAACGAAACTTCTATCGACGTTCCAAAGAAAACCCAAGAGGAGACTTTTTAGATCCCGTTCGAACATGATAACTCATTCTAATGACATGCTCAATCTCATTCGAATGACATATCGATCTCGTTCTAACGAGTTGGCAAAAATTCTTTTAAAAATCATTTGAAAATATTTTGAAAACTTTTTAATGCAAATTATTTTTAAAACAACCCCTGGACAATTAAAGTCATTACCAAACCACCTCATAACTTTTTTGAATGATGTTGTGATGAACAATCTTCCATCTTCCAAATTTCATCAACTTCTTCTCTTTTAATACGTGGAAGTAGTAATGAACGAGTAGTGGGGTGTAATGGTATAATCCAGGTAAAATAAGAAGATCAATTATAAAATTTGCTCTTATAAATCTTCCTTTTTGGCTACTCCATTACAAAACACAAATTGAAGCCAAATTGACCCCTGAGACTAATACAACTAATGTCATCCCAAATAAAGAAATGGAAAAGCATAAATATACAATTCTTCAACTGAAATGTATTTATCTTGTGTGGTCCATGAAGCTTCATCAAGACAGAATGACCTACACAAGAAACAAAAGATATATTGTGATGTGTACGAGTTTAAAAAATAAATAAACTCCCCTCAATTTGTTCTCCCCTTTTTTGTCCGTAATAGACAAAGAGTGAGAAATTAATCATGGAAGTGTTAGCATCACCCGAAAAAGAAAATATAACATCACAAACATAATCATTAAAGCACATGCGATGAAATTCCAAATGGCTTTTAAAATAACTATTTTTGAAAATTTTCAACTTTTTAGGCATAAAAATAAGTATATGTATAGGAGGTACATATAGGTACAAAAATAAATTTCACCATGGAGTAATACTAAAATATCAGAATCATGAAAGAAGAATATAATTTTGAGAACATTTTCCGTAGGCAAATCAACATAGGCATTCATAACATAGGTGCACGAAGTTAATCAGATATTTCTAAAGAAAGAACCCAATTTCAACCTTAGGTGCAAGAAAGTTGAATAAGATGAAATTTACTCATCTTATGTAATATGTTATGAATTTGAATGCTTCTCAAATCAATTGAGCCAAATATTTAATGCTTTCCAAGAGAATCCGTTCTGCAAACCCATTAATCTTTTACTTTATAACACTCTCAAATACCATGTAGACTCATACCTCTATATACTTGATTTCGAAGGACATATGAATCTAAGTTCAGTGGATGAACCATGGAACCAATTTTTTACACGACACCCCCTTGTGGAGACCCACGTCCTCGTTAGGATGAAATTAACCATCACTTAATATGCTATCACAGTTATTCTGGATGGTTACAAGATCTTATACCATTGTTTAATACCCCAATCTACCACCATCGATATTTTATCTAATCTAACCACCACTTACCACGGTATGGGGTGATATTTGAGCTCACATCCACAAAATGGTGCCAACAGGGTTTTAACCCTTGACATGTGGTGCCATAAACCACATGCCTTACTAAAGGAGATTAAAAGTCCCCGGTGTTATAAGCATGCAAATATACATATATCAATCATTACTTTTCCTCACCTAGGTGATGTGGGATGTAACTCTCAGGATACTAAATCAACTAGGGCACTATTCTATTATAGTTTCTATTTTACTATCTCTAGTAAGAGGTGGACAAGCGCTTGATATATCTCATTGGCCCCATTCAGTGATAGAGCGCCTTCCTCCCACATTCGTAGATGACTTTAAGTTGGGGGCTAGTCTTATTCTTTTATCAATTGATTTTTTTAATTTGAATTCGATATTTATACTTTTTAATGACTTGATTCTTCTTCCTGGAATTTTCCTTCTTATAAACTATCTCTGTATAGACTTCTTGGTTATGTGATGTCCGGGACTGGATGTCTTCCATGGACAATCAGATCCAGATGATGACTCGGTCCCGTGCTTCTCTTCCGATGACTAATGATGACCTTGCATCATCTTCGAGTTCTTAAAGTTAGGCCTTCACCTATCACCATTGTGAGAAGCATCCTCTTTGTGATCACTGAGGTCTTTACTAGTGACAGGCTCGGTTTTCAAAAGTTCGAGCTACGCCCCGATAATTTTCTTCTTTTTATTCGACTTTTTCTAGTTTTCTCCGATGTACCTAAGCATTAAAATCATATATAAAATGATGTATTTTCTCTTTTTGATTATATTGATTTAGTGAACTATTATATATGGACTTTAATTTTCCATTGAGGGTTTTATTTAAGAAAGGTAAAATATAATCTTTTAAATGTGTTTTTGAATTTTCCAAAAGGGGGGGTGTCGTTCGGCATACTCCCTGACCTGCCCGTCGTCATGCCAGTCCAGGTACATCTCTTTTCAACTTTTCACACACTCTTATTCCACTTCATATACTTTGATTCCTTCATATTTGTTGTTGTCATATTCACTTCATTATTTTATGAAGGATTTTTAGTATAAAATGGGGCTTACAGTGAGAATTTTGAATCACCCTACACCTTCTCATATCTCTTGCTTACAACTTCATCCTTTTTAATGGCCATATGTGACAAACCATGAATTATAAACTAGATTAATCAATTCTAAAATAAATAAAGTTGGAGTTCAAAAAATTATGTATCATTTTAAGAATGACTGAAAATAAAACTAAATACATTAAATAAATAACTCAACATAATAGAAGTGAACCATAAAATCTCAGATCCCAAACTAACCAACAGTAATGGAATCATCGCATAGCTACAACTATTTTATAATAAAATCCCCTAACGAATTTAATAGTAATACTCGGTCAGTTTCGGAAACATAAATCTGACAAGATAGATAGATAGATTGGAATAAGAGAATGATCTTCATCTTATCTGTGCAGTAATGAAAAAACGGATAAGACAGGATTAGGGGTGAGGCAACACTGATGATCTATGTCCTCAAAAGATAATTCAACAATAACATTATCAAAAAGTTTACAAACGGTAAGGTGATAATTGAGTATGGTCTACAATATAGCTACATACCTTCTTCACATACTTTAGTTTCTTTTAAGTTATCCTAACCTAAAAAATGCAAAATATTTCATGTGCCTACTCCCATACCCAAACAAACCTCGTGATTAGGTATTATTCATCTCAATTGAATATAGGTAAAGGTTATATTATTAAGGATTAAATACATATCAAGTATTCAAATATATCAGGGGAAAACACACAATCTCAAAGTTTAAATCCACACACGTACAGTCCATACCATATGTATCATGAATGGGATACTCGCAGACCCTCACATAACGAAGGCCTATTCCTATCGCCTTAGGGGACCTCTCGCGCGTAGTAGATATTGTTATAGTTTCTCCCACTTATAAAATTATCAAATCATCTACTAGGTATAATCACTATGTCTTTAAACAAATCATATGGCCCCATACCCAAAGCTATATGAAAGGCTCATCCTACAAATGTCCTCTAGATACAATGGGTATTTTCAGCACGTAGTGTTCGGGGTAATCATGACTAGATTAAAGTCCTTCTCTATCTATGGGTGTACCAATGCTACTTATGTAGCACACTCCCAACCAGGATATCCCCTCTAGTAATTATCCCATGAGAACTCACACCCGGTATGTTACGCATAATGCACTACACAAGTAGTCCTAATCGCAAAAGAATTTCAAGTCTTGAATTTAGATTCATTAACTTACTTATTCTCTTATAACTAATAAGAAAAATCTCCAAACCGATGCCAAGTCCCAAAACCCAACCAAACTAATTTTAACCATTTCTTGACCCAACCCAGAGGGGTCTATTAATATGCCAGGGTTGTTCAATCGATCCTCCCAGAATCTGCTATCTTCTCCCTTACAGGAATCAACCTAAAAAATCCTCCATGAACAAGCTTCTAAGTTCCTAAGGCATAACAGTAACCAACTATAATCATATATGAGTTTCCCAGTATCACTTTTAACATATGAATGAGGCTTGTACATTATTCCAACAAAATTTAATAGTATAAATTATAATTTCAACAATAGTAATATAAATTATCATATTAATTTAATTACCAAACTAGTTAATTTATCTTTAATCAAATTCTAATCAAATTATATTTTGATTCCAATAAATAATTTCATTATAACAAAAAAACTTAAAATCCTACATTAAGTAAAGTTTCCTTGGTTGAAAGAGATGAAATCCAATTCTAATTGTCCCAATTCTCCTCTTCTCTAAGTTGCTTCCTCTCTTTAGGTTTAGGGGTTCTCTTCAAAATGTTTATAATCAATTAGGGTTAACCAATTGATCATTTATTATGTTAATTTAGAAATTAGAGTTATCCCCCTTATAGGCCTCCACCTAAAGAGTCCAAATACATCTCTAAATAACCCTAAACAAAGCCCAATTCCAATACCACCCCATAGGAAAAACAAATTATTTTATGTCTTACATGGACATTCCACATGCGCCAAAAGTCATGAATATATCCCACGAGCATTTACTTACAAAATTTCTTGATTCCCTAACTAAATTATCTATTAACTTACATGATTAATTATAAATATTTAATTATTGTATCACCATAGTTTATATTTGATTTAAATTTCTAATAACGCTAACACATATAACAAAGATAACATATTTAAATAGTGAAATCACATGACAAATATATAATAATTTATGATTTATTTAATTTAAACCCCTAAAATAAGTAATTTCATCCTCGAAATACTCCATAATTTAAGTTCTTTAACTTAAATAAATTACGAAATATTATATATTTACCTGCAGTGACATGTGACATCACTATTTCAATATGTCATATTTGTTACATATGTTAGTGTTATTGGAAATTTAAATCAAATATAAAATATGATAATTCTATAATTAATTATGTAAGTTAATATATAATTTAAATAGGAAATAAAAACATTTTTTAAGAGATGTTAGTATGATATATTGATGAATTTTGGGCTATATGGAATGTCCGAATAGTATTTAAGATAATGGGTTTTTGTATGGGTTGTTTAGAGTTTAATTTGGACTCTTTAGGTTGAGTCCCATATGGGCATAACCCTAATTTAGAAACTAAGAAAATAAAATGATGATTTGGTTAACCCTAATTCAATCTAAACCTTTTAGAGAGAATCCCTAGAGCTAGAGACGAGATGAAACTTCAAGAAGAGGAGAATTGGGGCAATTGGGCTTGGATTTCATCACTTTTAATCGAGGAAATTTTATTTAGTGTACAATTTTAATTATTTTGTGTTATAATGTAATATTCAATGGAAGGAAAACATAATTTGATTAAAATATGGTTCGGAGATAAATTAACTAGTATGGTAATTAAACTAATATGATAAATTAGATTGCTATTTATGTTCTTGATAGAGACTTTATTTGAATTACTTATGAATTGGTAAGGAAATTCATATGTAATAATTATAAGAAAATTAAGCACTGATAAAAACTTAAAATCCCCTTATTAATGGTACTAATTGACATCGAATTGGAGTCAAATTGACCTAAGATGGATTTTAGGGTTCATAGGTGAAATTGAAATTTATACCATTAAATCTAATAGGAATCATGCAAAAACCTTAGTCATAGATTAGAAGTGATGTTGTAACACTTATATTATTATAGTTGGTTATTGTGATGATTTAGGAGCTTAGAAATTTTATCATGGAGGATTTTTGAGGTTGATTATCGTAAGGGAGAAGATGACATGAATTCTGGGAGGATTGATCGATTGACCCTAGCCGATTGATCCACCCCTCGGGTTGGGTCAAGATATGGATAAGATTTGTTTGGATGGGTTTGGGACTTGGCATCGGTTTTAAGATTTTTTTTCTTAGTTGTGAAAGAATAATTAAGTTAGTGAATATGAATTAAAGACTTGAAATCTTTGTGTGATTAGAACTACTTGTCTAGTGTATTATGTGCAACATAGTTGAAATTTCTCGACTATATGGCTTAGGTGTAAATCCGTGAAATACACCCTCAGAAGAAAACACACAACACATGTTATAATTACTAGGCCAATAGATTGTTACTTTTCAATTTTTCGTCTTGATTACTAAATCCTTAGTGAGCGTACAAGATTTGATATTTAAATAGAAAGAACAAACCCATAACGCCGCGATGTACAAGGAAAACCTAAATGGGAAAAACCTTGGACGGCCAAGCCCAGACAAAATCCACTACTAACATGGTTTTATAAGAATATATAAAAGACTTACAGACTTGACCCTACAAGAACCATTAATGCCGTCTTCAACACCTCCGTCCATAGTACATGTAGATCCAACACATTGTACAACACCTCATGGGTCTCGGTATCCACCGAAAGCTAGACTCCATCTTGAACCCGTAAACAAGTCCACCGTACACAATGGTGATGAATGTGGTAGAAGTGATTTTAGGTTTTGGTTCTTGAAAAATGATCCATAAAGATCATATAAATGTTGGAGAGTTTTTGCTAAATAGATTTGGTGTTCCTCAAATCATAAAATAGGTTCTCCATAGTTTTCTCTTGAGACCTTTATATTTTTGACAAAGTAGATGAAGTGGGGAAAGGAAGTTAAAAAGAAAAACTGCTGAAATAACTGTTATTTTCCATAACTGTTCCGGTCGTTCGAATGACATATAATCTTGTTCAAAGGACATGACTAAATTTCATTAAAAAAAGAAATGAATGAGGTTTCAAATGAAATCTCAGCATAGACCCTCAAGGGATCTCATTGGATGTCGTGTGAACTAACTCGTTCGAACGAGATAGCATATCTCACTAGAACGACCTTAATAATGATATGAAAAATAAACTAAAGTTTGAATTTTTTTCTAAAAATAGGAAGTCTATAAAATAATTCTCCATCAAACTTTAAATCTGGGTCATATACCTTTGGGAAATGTGAGAGTTTGGATTGATATGAGCTCTTCTATGCGGCATGAAATTTTGGTTGCTCAACTTCTTCAGTATGGAGAATGATATAACACTTGGACAATATAAATATTTTGTCCAGTGAAAATAGCCAATACTAGAAATTGACTCAATTTGGAAATTTATCCTTATAAATATTGAAAGAGTGGTCCTACACGTGTAGTTCAAATCAAGCCAATTTTTATAAAAAATTATCCAACTTTTAATTTGCACCATACCAAGTTGTCAAAACCCAATTCTTACTTTAAACCAATTTTATCTTGATTAATCCTAAACATGCATCTAGTGATTAAAGTAAGTAAAGTAAAGTAAAGAATACTCACAACACCGGATGTACGAGAAAAAAACCCAAAATGGGAAAACAACCCCGGACGGCCCAAGCCAGACAATCACTATGAACAAAGGTCTTATAAAGACAGATTAACCTTACTCAATGACTTGATCCCCACGGGTCTTGACGCTACTTCTGATCTTCTACCGTTCTTCAATAGTGCCCACGTAAAATTTTTGTCTTCCACGATACCTGTCCACAACACACGCGTCCACGTGTGTCTCGGTGTCCACCGATTGGCTTTGATTCGTCTACGATGTCGAATAAGAAGTCCTTCTCTTTTCTTCACCGCAAAACCCTGATGTTCAATGGTAGAACAAACCTTCTTAGTGCAGCAAGATCACTTAAACATATAAGAATGATAACTCGGATCTTTGCAAACTCTAAGGATGTGTTTAAGCGTTTTAAACCTTAGAAAACATGTGCAAACAATGTACTGGAACGTAAACTATTTTTCCATAATGCACACTCATGAAACTCTGACAAAAACACGCTTTAAATAAGGTTTAAATGCCGCCTCGAAAATAGTATCATTCGAACGACTAGGCCATGTCGTTCGCACGACATGAGCATCTCGTTCGAACCAGAGCTTATATCATTTGAACGACAGCGCGTCAGTTTGACTTTTTGACTTTTTGTTTAAAACGTCTTTTTTAAAAGAGATCCAAATTAGTAAAACTCTTTTTTGAGCTTATCAGAATAAAAACGTTGTGTAAACCATTTAAAACACTTTACAACATTTTTCTCTCTAAAAATACATCCTTCTCTTTTATAAAAACAATTCCGAGCACCATTAATTATACGCATTCATACCTATGTGATCTCGAGATTCAATTAACTTTGGAGACGAGTAAACTTGCACCAATTAAACTTTGGCATGATTAATTCTTTGAAGTTTTGTCACAACGTCTTTAATTTCTTCAATACGTCATAGACCAAGTGGGATCGTGATAAAATAAAATTTCCCTATGACATATTACAAACACAGTTTTGTTCACGGAATTAAGTCAAAACAATACAGGGACTCAATTGGAAATTTATGTCCTTACAAATCTCTCCCTTTGACTATTCCGGGACAAAACTAAACCATTGAAATGTCTAAGCCGGGCCGCCAAGCCGTATAATGCCTAAATCCCATCCCATAAACCCAAAATCAAAAATTACAGGACACGAACTAGTATATGGAGCACCGACAAGTATGAACTGTCTGAATGTGATGTAGACTTGAAATCTTGAATCGCTGAAGCATACTTACACATATGAAAGAGGCAAACAAATACCTAGTGAAGTATGGAGGAACAAATGAAAAGAATATACATATCCAAATGATACCAAACGATAATAGATACCTATATGAATAAACGAGTGAAATATCTAAGCCGGACCGTCAAGCCGTGTGACACCTAAATCCCATCCCATAAACCCAGAATAAAAAATTATAGGACACAGACTAGTATATGTAGTACCAACAAGAATGAATCTCGAATCGCTGAAGCATACCTACACACATGAAACAGACAAACAAATACCTAGTGAAGTATGGAGGAACAAATGAAACCAATATATATATCCAAATGACACCAAACAACAATAGATACCAGTATGAATAAACTCAGAAAAATCATTTGTTAAACAATTGAGCAACAAATTGATACCAAATTTAAACTACCAATTTGAAATACCAATTTGTAAAATATGTAAACCAAAACATGCTCAAATCTCCCCCCTACATGACATACATCTCTTCCCCTTTTTGTCTCGAATAGACAATCCGGTGAAAAGATAAACCAATCAACAAGTATCTAGCATGAGAATATACCAATTTGAATCAATTTGAAATTGCTAGATAATCATGAAAAAACCAGCTAAATATGATCAAGTAATGACAAAGCAGTAGCTAGTAAACCAAGGAATCACACAAAGAATATAGCAGTCTAATCAGGTGTGATAAACGGATTATATGCAAAATACCAATTTTGAACCAATTAAAACCTGCACATAAACCAGTTAGTCCAGAAAGCTTCTAGCAGTACTAAAAGTATCACCAAATAAACCAGTGGAATACAAACCAATCAGAAGCAAGAATTCAGGATGTCGTTCGAACGAGCAAGGGACGTCGCTCAAACGAGATGAGGACGTCGCTCGAACGAAGTACAGATGTCGTTCACGTGACATGGAGATGTCGTTTGAACGAATTCTCGCGACCTGCCAAATTTTTACATTTTCCCAGAAACATCTTATATTTTTTCCCAGTGAAAAAATTTCCAGAAAAAAATACCAACAAGGGCCTGGAAACAGCAAAATAATGTTAAAACAGTAGGCTTTTAACACAAAATGCAAAAACTCATAAAAACTAAAAATGCGAGTTACATGCAAACATAGTACCGATGTGCTCAAACATGAACATGGAATGTATGGGCGTGAAACTACAATAAATGAGTCACAATTCCAACACATCGAAACGATCAAGAAGCTCTAATTGATAGCAATAAATCATCAAACTTTATCATAGACATATGACAATTAAAATGTGAGCTTAATGAACTAAACATACTATATGCACATAAATCCAGAATTTTGACGATTCTACAAAGAATAGCGTCAAATTACAATGTTTCAACATTAGGATTAGTTGTGCAAACCCATTTAAATTTTCTCCAACCAAACTCCCTCATACACATACTTTTTCAAGTTCTTTTGAGGTTTCTAGCATTCTCAACTTAGAGAAAATCTTATTGGCCCTTTTTCATATTGCTTTTCTTTTGGGCTCTTTTAAATGGTGGCTTTCATGACGAGTTAATTTTGAACTCTTGTACCCCTTTCCCGTGAATCACTCATCATTTTTTCAATTAAGTTCCAATTCAAATCCTCACGGTAAACGATTCTTACATGCACACTTGTCCTTAAGTCTACTTACACATAGATGACAAGATTGAGATAAGAACGCCTCACCAAATTCAAATATGCAAGAGAAGTCAAACATCCATATAAACTCGTGCATGTGTACAATGTTGGCATATATACAAATTCGAATCAAAATGCATATGAACTTCAAAACAACCCCATATAAACAATGGTTAAGATCATTCTAAACATCGATAATAATGACTAAATGTCCTAGCCACATGGATAATGAAATGATGGGGGGGGGGGGGGGGGGGTTCAAGCACACCAATATGCCACATTAAACATGCAAACTCAAAAACAAAAACCTAAAATCTTTTTGGCTTTTTAAAAGTTTTCTCAAAAACAAAATCTTTTTGTATTTTTTAAATATGACTCAAACAAGTGAAAAATATAATACAAAGAGATAAACATGTCATAGCACTAGAAAATTATAAACATGATGCAAGGTCTAGCGTATGACAAAATATGCAAGCTACTATCCATAAGAAATAGCAAGAGATGAATCATTTGCATGCATGTGTGAATCAACCAACGAAGCATTTAGCATCTCCAAAATGGATTTCCTAACCCAAACAAGTGTATACCTAACAAAATGGTTTTGGGAACCAATGGGACACTAAGTTTAAACTTCCTAGGGTTTTTTCTATGATCAAAACAAAAACTTCTAAGGTGGCCTTTCCTACCACAATGCGAACATGTGAAAACACGACGAGGAACGGGACCTTTAGGTTGACCTTTTCTAATACCCTCGGATGTGGTTGATGCTTTAAAACAAACTATGGTTTTGGATTTTACTTTTGAACCACTAGAACAAGATAAGCCTCTACCATCACAACTCGAGTCATTTAAATCTTTTTTTAACTTCAAAACTTTCGACTCAAGCAAACGATTAGAATCCTCACACTTTTGGGACTCCTTCCTTAAATTATCAATTACACCTAGAAGGTTATCTTTCTCCCCCTCAATGTGAGAAAACTTATCCCTAAGAGCCTTTTCTCATTCCACACAATCATTAATCAAATTATTTTCCTCAATGGCACAAAAAATTGAATTTCTCAGATCCTCTAACTCTTTTTCTAGAACGAGGACTCTATCATCACTCTCCTTTTTGCCCAATTTTAATACGATAAAATCTTAAAACAAGAAAATAAACTTCTCACGGCAAATATCTCTTTGAATTTGAAACGTTTGCAAATATTCAATCTTATTTTTAAAACCGAAAATTTCTTTCTCCAAAACTTCAATACATTTTGCAAACTTTAAATTCAAATGATGTAGATCGTCAAAGCTTAGAGAATCCATCAAGAGAAAATAAGCACATGAGAGATAAACAAACACACGGGATCACAAAACAAATAAATTTTTTTTTTATCTCTGATACCAATTTGAAAGAGTGGTCCTACACGTGTGTTTCAAATCAAGCCAATTTTTACCAAAAATTATATAACTTTTAATTTGCACCAAACCAAGTTGTCAAAACCCAATTCTTACTTTAAACAAATTTTATCTTGACTAATCCTAAACATGCATCTAGTGATTAAAGCAAGTAAAGTAAAGTAAATAATACTCACAACACTGGATGTACGAGGAAAAAACCCAAAACGAACAAACAACCTCGGACGGCCCAAGTCAGATAATCACTATGAACAAAGGTTTTACATAGACAGAATAGCCTTACTCAATGACCCGATCCCCATGGGTCTTTACGCTTCTTCTGACCTTCTACCGTTCTTCAATAGTGCCCACACAAAAATTCCATCTTCCACGATATCTATCCACAAAACACGGGTCCACGTATGTCTCGGTGTCCACCGATTGGATTTGATTCATCTACGATGTCGAGCAAGAAGTCCTTCTCTTTTCTTCACCACAAAACCTTGATGTTCAATGGTAGAACAAACCTTCTTGGTGCAACAAGATCACTTAAACATATAAGAATGATAACCCGGATCTTTGCAAACTCTAAGTGTCACACCCCAAACCCAATATCCATACTAATCATTTGTTATTAAAATAATTGGATCATAATCTTGAGCCCATTGGAAAATATACTTCATTTATCAATATTTTTGTTCACACTGTGCATAATGAAAATAATATTATTATTATACCATAATGAAATCGATATCAGGGTCATAATTAATCGGACATACAATACTATGATTAACTATGATAAAATTTCACAATCATCAACTCAATCCATACTATCGCAATATACACAATGTGTGAGTATATTAAAATCTTTAGTGTGACAATGATAAAATCCCCATATTTAAACCCCAGGTCTTTCCAACGGTGCAACACTCAAAGTTACAGGTCATATGGTATCCTAGCTGGCAGCATAAAAACCTAAAATTGTTAAAATATAAACTGTAAGAATTAAGCTTAGTGAGGTACTCCTTCCCTAATGACAATTCTATATCGAATATATGGATATAAAATCCGAACAAACCTGCCCATTGGCAAAAACAAATCCTGGATCATAAGATCCAAATAATTATGCCCATTGGTAATAACAAATCCTGGATCATAAGACCCAAATAATTCTGCCTACTGGCAATAACAAATCCTGGATCATAAGATCCAAATAATTTTGCCCATTGGAAATAACAAATCCAGGAGCATAAGATCCAAATAATTATGCCCATTGGCAATAACAAATCCTGGATCATAAGACCCAAATAATTCTGCCCATTGGCAATAACAAATCCTGGATCATAAGATCCAAAAAATCCTGGATATTTGAATATCCTAACAAATACTGAATACCGAAGTATTCAAATAATTCCTTCTCTTAGAGCTATATTCATATATCTGTATATATGACAAAATCATAAGTACACTCACCTTGATAGTTTAACTGGCTTTTCCCTTGCCTTTATCCGGTATTTGTTCAATTAGCTCTTCTTTCCTTCCTATCATTCTTTCAATATTAGTATCATCATAAGAATATCAATAATCCAAAGAATGATTTAAACATAATTCAATCCTTAAGCATCACATGATTCCATTTAAATCATTTATCACAAGTGAAGTTCCATCCAAATCCATGTTAATATATTTAACATATCCAAATCATAGACCAAATATAAATTCATTTATTCTTGGTAATTCAATCCTTATCATATTAGTATTCCAATACAAAATATGGTACATTATTTCAAGTTTCCTAGAGCAAGATATTCCCATTTCTTTACCACATAACAAATCTGCCCTATAGGCTCTTTTATCGTTCATTCAACTTCCAGGAATTTTCATAATTTTTATACATCATCAATTTCTATGATATTTTACCCAACATCAGTAAACATATTGAACAATACAAAATTAAAGTTTCATAATTTTTAAGATTCGTTTGCTATGTCAAACAAAACATTGAACACATGGCAGACATACTTTCATGCTTAGGGAAGATTTCATACTCGAACTTCAAACTCTCACCAAAGACTCATTTCTTGGTATTTTCACATGATTTTCGGATATGTCATACATATAAGAGTCTAGGTTAATATCCAATTAGAATCAATCAATTACAGTAAGTATACAAAAATATATAGAAGTTTGAATAAATAAAATTTCTAAACAAAGCAATTTTAGGGTTTGTACATTCAACTTAACTTAAACTTTCATATATCCATACATATGCACCCAAGCATGAAATTTCAATAAAAAATCAACGATTTATGTCATATAAATCACAATTTCAAGAAAAATAACAGGATTCATGGTTGGAATTACCTTAGGGGCTTTTACATAATTTTCTATGAATTTTTTGAATGTTTCTCCTCACTTTCTTCTTCCTAACCCTCACAATTGTTCTTCCTCAACTTAAAACTCTCCCAAACTGAGTTTGCTGAAGAAAGGAGGATATCTCAATGGTTTAAGTCTGCCAAGACAACCTCCACCTCCAACCAATCAATTTATAACATGTGGCATCATATAAAACAAAATATCATTTAAGGCTAAATGACTATTTTATCCCCTGTTCGTAAAAAGACAATATCTTCCCACTCGGATGTCCATTCGATGGACCGTTTGTTGTGTTACAAACATAACTCATATATATACAATTATCTAGTTTATACCTCAAGTCAATTGTTATGTCATAAAGGTCAAAACTAGTCTTAAACTTGAACATTCCTACCGAAAACTTCAAAATTTCACATTTGTAACTAATTCAATATTTCATGCTTTATAGCGCTAGAATTAGACTAAATATAATGACTTAACCTTATATATACTAAGAACATATTATCCGTATCACAGAAGCCAATCATGATTTAAACATAATTTATCATAATTATATTTGGGTTGTCACACTAAGGATGTGTTTAATCTTTTTAAACCTTAGAAAACATGTGCAAACAACGTACTGGAACGTAAACTATTTTTCCAGAATGCACACTCACGAAACTCTGACAAAAATACGCTTTAAATAAGATTTAAATGCCGTCTCGAAAATAGTGTCATTCGAACAACAAGGCCACGTCATTCGCACGACATGAGCATCTCGTTCGAACGAGAGCTTATGTCGTTTGAACGACAGCACGTCAATTTGACTTTTTGACTTTTTGTTTAAAACGTCTCTTTTAAAAGATATCCAAATTATTCAAACTCTTTTCCGATCTTATCAGAATAAAAACGTTGTGTAAACCATTTAAAACACTTTAAAAAAATTTAAAACATTTTTCTTTATAAAAATACGTCTTTTATAAAAACAATTCCGAGCACCATTAATTATACGCATTCATACTTGTGTGATATAGGAATGCAATTAACTTTGAAGATGAGTAAACTTGCACCAATTAAACTTCGGCATGATTAATTCTTTGAAGCTTTGTCGCAACGTCTTCAATTTCTTCAATACGTCATATACCAAGTGGCATTGTGACAAAATAAAATCTCCCTATGACATATTACAAACACAGTTTTGTTCACGAAATTAAGTCAAAACAGTACAGGGACTCAATTGGAAATATATGTACTTACAAATATACCCCTTTGCCTATTCCGGGACAAAAAAAGACTCGGAATTTTCTAATCCAGGGCATCAAGTCATTTCTAATGCCCACCCCAAAACTAAAAGAAAATGGACGAACTCGACTCTCTAACAACCTAGCTGCTTGAAGTTCTTTGTAGGCATGAATCTGGAAATATAAATGGCCTACACACAAGAAACATCAAACACATAAATGCATGTGCAATAAAATAAAATATGAGTAACAATTAAGGCTCCTCCCCCTAAACATGTTCTCCCTCATTTCTCCCGAAAAAGACAAGGGGATAGAACAATTCCTAACAATACCTACAATGCAAGTGGTTCTTCCACATAGCTCAAATCTTCTTTCAATGCAATAGGTTGTTCCACCAATACATGTGAAGGATCCGCTACATACTTTCTCAATTTAGAAACGTGGAAAATATCATGTAATCGAGATAACTCCTGTGGTAACGCTAGCTTGTAGGCAACCATCCCGACTTTCTCAAGAATTTCATAAGGTCCAATGTATCGTGGACTTAATTTACCTTTCTTTCCAAACGTCATAACTCCTTTCCGTGGAGATATCCGAAGATAAAAAAAATCCCCCTTCTGAAATTCTAAATCTTTCCGTAGCTTATCTGCATAACTTTTCTGCCTGCTTTAAGCCGTTCTCATTCTATCTCGAATAATCTTCACTTTTTCAGTGGTAACTTCAATCAACTCTGGACCCTCTATCTTCCTTTCACCAACTTCACCCCAGCATACGGGTGTACCACACCGTCTACCATACAACGCTTCATATGGTGCCATACCAATAGTAGATTGAAAACTATTGTTATATGCAAATTCTATCAAGGGCAAATATTCATCCCAATTTCCTTTAAAATCGAGCACACAAGCTCTAAGCATATCTTCCAAAATCTGTATTGTCCTTTCAGACTGCCCATCTGTCTGAGGATGAAACACCGTACTAAACTTCAAGTTAGTACCCATAGCATACTGCAAGCTATCCCAAAATCTGAATGTAAAAGTAGGGTCCCTATCTGAAACATTAGATACCGGTGCTCCATGCAATCGAATAATTTCATTAACATACAATCTAGCATACCTATCAACTGTATACGTAGTCTTGACTGCTAGAAAATGAGCGGACTTCATCAATCTATCCACCACTACCCAAATCGAATCTGACCCCTTCTGAGATCGAGGAAGCCCAACCACAAAATCCATCGTTACATGATCCCATTTCTATTCCGGTATTGGCAATGGATGAAGCAGACAAGTAGGTTTCTGATGCTCCACTTTCACTTGCTGACATATAAGGCACCTCGTTACAAAATCAGCTATTTCCTTCTTCATATTATTCCACCAATAATGATCCTTTAAATCCCTATACATTTTAGTGCTACCAGGATGCATAGTATAAATGTAATTATGAGCCTCATCTAAAATTTCCTCTTTCAACATTAGGAACACATAACCGCTGCTTATATAATAAAGTTCCATCATTCACAATACAAAAATCTTCAGACTTACCATCTCTAACATCTTGTCGTTTCTTCTCAAGAAAAGGATCTTGACTTTGCAAATCACGAATACGGGTAGCTAACAAAAGCCTCACGCTTACATGAGCAAAGAACCCGTCCCCATCGGCTAGCTTCAATTCTACTCCCATCATTCTCAACTCCATGATGTGGGAAGCTCTAGCACACCGAATACAAGATAACCTGCCCGAAGCCTTTCTACTCAGAGCATCTACAACTACATTTGCCTTCCCTGGGTGGTAGTGAATTGTACAATCATAGTCTTTAATTAACTCCATCCATCGCCTCTACCTCAAATTCAACTCCTTTTGAGTAAATAAATACTTAAGGCTTTGATGGTCAGTAAAAATTTCACATACCTCACCATATAGATAATGACGCCATAATTTCAAAGCAAAGATAATAGCAGTAAGTTCCAAATCATGTGTAGGATAATTACGTTCATGTGTACACAACTGCCTAGAAGCATAAGCAATAACTTTACCATGCTGCATAAAAATACAACCCAACCCCTAGTGTGAAGCATCGGTATAAATAACAAAACGATCTCCACCATGCGGAATAGTAATAACAGGTGCAGTTACCAACCTGTTTTTCAATTCATCAAAACTATTTTTGCAATCAGAATTCCATTCAAAGTTAACATCTTTCCGGGTTAGTTTAGTCATCGACAAGGCAATCGAAGAAAATCCCTTAATAAACCTTCTATAATACCCAGCTAAACCCAGAAAACTCCTCACCTCAGTCACATTATTGGGCCTCTCCCAATTTACAATAGCTTCTACCTTTTTGGGATCAACACATATACCATCTCCAGAAATAACAGGGCCTAAAAATACAACTTTTGATAACCAAAATTCACATTTGCTAAACTTAGCATACAATTGCTTATCTTTCAACACATTCAAAATAGTTCTCAGATGCTTTTCATGTTCAACCATATCGCGTGAATAAATCAGAATATCATCAATAAAAACTATAGCAAATGAATCAACAAAAGGATGCAGTAGCTGGTTCATAAGATCCATAAATACAGCTGGAGCATTAGTCACCCCAAAAGGCATCACCAAAAACTCAAAATGACCATACCGAGTGCGAAAAGCAGTTTTAGAAATATCACTCTCCTTCACCCTCAACTGATGATAACCTGATCGCAAGTCTATCTTTGAAAACACTTTAGCACCCTGTAACTGATCAAACAAATCATCTATACGAGGTAAAGGATATTTGTTCTTAATTGTAGCTTTATTCAGTTGCCTATAATCAATACACAAACGCATAGAACCATCTTTCTTTTTCACAAATAAAACTCGTGCACCCCATGGAGATACACTGGGTTGTATAAAACCCCTATCAAGTAAATCCTACAACTGGATCTTATGTTCTTTCAATTCAACATGTGCCATTCTATACGGTGCCATTGAAATAGGGTTTGTCCCCAGTGCTAATTCAATACTAAATTAAACCTCTCTTTCTGGAGGTAACTCGGGCAACTCACTAGGAAACACTTCTGGAAAATCTTGTATAATAGGAACATCAACTAACTGTAAAGCCCCCTTCCTAGTGTCAAGAACATATGCAATAAAACCCTCACAACCCTTACTCAATAATTTCCTTGTCTGAATAGCAGAAATGATGCAACTGGGAACAATTTTTCTTTCCCCCACAAATTTAAATTCAGGCTCACCAAGCATATTAAAAACAACTTCCTTACAGAAGCAGTCCATGGATGCATGATATTTAGATAACCAATCCATTCCCATAATTATATCAAAATCAGAAATATCCAATGGAAGTAGATCTATAACTGTATCTCTAACCCCCACAGTCAAAAAATAATCACGAAAAACATACTCGGCTACAATCATATCCCCCATAGGCATATAAATACCCAACCCCACATCTAAACGAGTACATGGTCTATTCAAGTATACAGCAAAAGCATATGACACAAAAGAATGTGTGGAACCAGGATCAATCAAAACATAAGCACTTCTATCAGTAATAGAAAGTGTACCTATCACCACATCTGGAGTAATCTGAGATTCTTTCATTGTAAAAACTCATCCACCTGGACTGGAACTACTAGCTTGTCCTCTGCCCATACTTTTCACTACACTGCCTGGAGATAACATTCTGCTTTCTACTTCACTATGTGCTGCTGGAGTCTCTGCCAACCGCGGACAATTCTTCTTAACATGCCATACTTGATGACAATGGTATCATTCCACTCCTTTAAGCTTAGGACACTCGGATTTATAATGCCCCTCCTCTTTACAAAAGAAACATGTAACAACTCTTATCGGTGCCTCACCATTTCCTGACCTCCTAACCAGACTAGAAGATTCTCCACCCTAGTATCTCTGCCAAATCTCCCCAGACCTCTACCACTATCTCCATCACCTCTCTGAAATTTATGAGGTTCTATCTTAACACTTCCACCCTCACCTCCCTTAGACTGAAAGGCATCAAATCTACTTTTCTTAAAACTCTCTCTACTCGCCACCCCTTGGTTTATTTGCCTTTCTGCTATCGTGGCTTTGTTTACCAGAGAAGCATAATCTTCTAACTCATAAGTGGCCACTCTATTCTGAATAGGCCAGATCAGTCCATCTTGAAACTTACTACATTTATCTTCTTCATTCTCCACATATTTAGTTGCAAATCTAGACAAAGCAGTAAATTTAGCCTCATAGTCCCTCACAGACATTTTCCTTTGGGTCAAATTTATAAATTCCCTCAGCTTCTCCCTCCTAGAAACTTTAGGGAAATGCTTAACATACAAAGCTTTAATAAATTCATCCCAAGTAATAAAATCAGTACCTTCCATCCTGGGCACCAAGTGGTTGATGGCTTCCCACTAATATTTGGCCTATCCTTTCAGCTTAAACACTGTTAGATTCACTTTCTGGTTATTTGGAACCTTCATAACTACAAATATAGTTTCTATATTCCTGACCCACATCTCAGCTTCTGTAGGTTCAACTGACCCTGAATATTCTGGAGGGTTCAACTTTAAAACTTCTCATGCATGGAATCCTTCATTTCCTTCCTTGCCTCTTTCTCAATTCTGGCCACGATCTTTTGATTCTAGATATCTAGCCTGTTGCTATGCCATTAATGCCATATTTCTTTCCTGTTGTTCTGCCATCCTCAATATTTCCTGTGCCATTATTTTCATATCTATAGGCTGCTCCTGCTCTCTAGCCCTTCTAGCAACGCTCAGCTCTACTTCACTATTGTTTGTACGAGAAGCTACTCCCTCTTCTCTATGTTGTCCATTCTCAGGTTCCATCTGGAATTATCTGTAATACAACAAAGTTCTAACAACCAATAATAACCGTTTATAATACTAAAATATTAGTTAGTACATAAACAATTCATAAATATTAAATCAATTCAATACTGCCATCTAACAGTCAGACACGTCCAGAATTAATAACCACGCTCTGAAACCACTAATTGTCACACCCCAAACCCAATATCCATACTAATCATTTGTTATTAAAATAATTGGATCATAATCTTGAGACCATTGGAAAATATACTTCATTTATCAATATTTTTGTGCACACTGTGCATAATGAACATAATATTATTATTATACCATAATGAAATCGATATCAGGGTCATAAGTAACCGGACATACAATACAATGATTAACTATGATAAAATTTCACAATCATCAACTCAATCCATACTACCGCAATATACACAATGTGTGAGTATATTAAAATCTTCAGTGTGACAATAATAAAATCCCCATATTTAAACCCCAACTTTTTCCAACGGTGTAACACTCAAAGTTACCGGTTATATGGTATCCTAGCTGGCAGCATACAAACCTGAAATTGTTAAAATATAAACTGTAAGCATTAAGCTTAGTGAGGTACTCCTTCTATGCAATGTAATGACAATTCTATATCGAATATGTGGATATAAAATCCAAACAATCCTGTCCATTGGCAATAACAAATCCTGAATCATAAGATCCAAATAATTCTGCCCATTGGCAATAACAAATCCTGGATCATAAGACCCAAATAATTCTGTCCATTGGCAATAACAAATCCTGGGTCATAAGACCCAAATAATTCTACCCATTGGCAATAACAAATCCTGGATCATAAGATCCAAATAATTTTTCCCATTGGCAATAACAAATCCAGGATCATAAGATCCAAATAATTATGCCCATTGGCAATAACAAATCCTGGATCATAAGACCCAAATAATTCTGCCCATTGGCAATAACAAATCCTGGATCATAAGACCAAAACAATCCTGGATATTTGAATATCCAAACAAATCCTGAATACCAAAGTATTCAAACAAATCCTGCTCTTAGAGCTATATTCATATATCTGTATATATGACAAAATCATAAGTACACTCACCTTGATAGTTTAACTGGCTTTTCCCTTGCCTTTATCCGGTATTTGTTCAATCATCTCTTCTTTCCTTCCTATAATTCTTTCAATATTAGTATCATCATAAGAATATCAATAATCCAAAGAATGATTTAAACATAATTCAATCCTTAAGCATCACATGATTCCATTTAAATCATTTATCACAAGTGAAGTTCCATCCAAATCCATGTTAATATATTTAACATATCCAAATCATAGACCAAATATAAATTCATTTATTATTGGTAATTAAATCCTTATCATATTAGTATTCCAATACAAAAGACGGTACATCATTTCAAGTTTCCTAGAGCAAGATATGCCTATTTCTTTACCACATAACAAATCTGCCCTATAGGCTCTTTTATCGTTCATTCAACTTCCAGGAATTTTCATAATTTTTATACATAATCAATTTCTATGATATTTTACCCAACATCAGTAAACATATTGAACAATACAAAATTAAAGTTTCATAATTTTTAAGGTTCGTTTGCTATGTCAAGCAAAACATCGAACACATGACAGGCATACTTTCATGCTTAGGGCAGATTTCATACTCGAACTTCAAACTCTCACCAAAGACTCATTTCTTGGTATTTTCACATAATTTTCGGATTTTTCATACATATAAGAGTAAAGGTTAATATCCAATTAGAATCAATCAATTCCAGTAAGTATACAAAAATATATGGAAGTTTGAATAAATGAAATTTCTAAACAAAGTAATTTTAGGGTTTGTACATTCAACTTAACTTAAACTTTCATATATCCATACATATGCACCCAAGCATGAAATTTCAGAAAACAATTAAGGATTTATGTCATATAAATTACAATTGCAAGAAAAATAACAAGATTCATGGTTGGAATTACCTTAGGGGCTTTTACATAATTTTTTATGAATTTTTTGAATGTTTCTCCTCACGTTCTTCTTCCTAACCCTCACAATTGTTCTTCCTCAAATTAAAACTCTCCCAAACTGAGTTTGCTGAAGAAAGGAGGATATCACAAGGGTTTAAGTCGGCCAAGACAACCTCCACCTCCAACCAATCAATTTATAACATGTGGCATCATATAAAACAAAATATCATTTAAGGCTAAATGACTACTTTAGCCCCTGTTCGTAAAAAGACAATATCTTCCCACTCGAATGTCCGTTCGATGGACCGTTTGTTGTGTTACAAACCTAACTCATATATATACAATTATATATATTATACCTCAAGTCAATTGTTATGTCATAAAGGTCAAAACTAGTCTTAAACTTGAACATTACTACTGAAAACTTCAAAATTTCACATTTGTAAATAATTCAATATTTCATGCTTTATGACGCTAGAATTAGACTAAATATAATGACTTAACCTTATATATACTAATAACATATTATCCATATCATAGAAGCCAATTATGATTTAAACATAATTTTTCATAATTATATTTGGGTTGTCACACTAAGGATGTGTTTAATCTTTTTAAACCTTAGAAAACATGTGCAAACAACGTACTGGAACGTAAACTATTTTTCCAGAATGCACACTCACGAAACTCTGACGAAAATACGCTTTAAACAAGATTTAAATGCCGCCTCGAAAATATTGTCATTCGAACGACAAGGCCACGTCGTTCGCATGACATCAACATCTCGTTCGAACGAGAGCTTATGTCGTTTGAACGACAACACGTCAATTTGACTTTTTGACTTTTTGTTTAAAACGTCTCTTTTAAAAGATATCCAAATTATTCAAAATCTTTTTCGATCTTATCAGAATAAAAACGTTGTGTAAACCATTTAAAACACTTTAAAACATTTTAAAACATTTTTCTTTATAAAAATACATCCTTAACTTTTATAAAAAAAATTTCGAGCACCATTAATTATACGCATTAATACCTGTGTGATCTCGGAATGCAATTAACTTTGAAGACGAGTAAACTTGCACCAATTAAACTTCGGCATGATTAATTCTTTAATGCTTTGTCACAACGTCTTCAATTTCTTTAATACGTCATAGACCAAGTGGGATCGTGACAAAATAAAATCTCCCTATGACCTATTACAAACTCAGTTTTGTTCACAAAATTAAGTCAAAACAATACAGGGACTCAATTGGAAATATATGTCCTTACAAATATACCCATTTGCCTATTCCGGGACAAAAAAAAAACTCGGAATTTTCTAATCCAGGCCATCAAGTCATTTCTAATGCCCACCCCAAAACTAAAAGAAAATGGACGAACTCGACTCCCTAACAACCTAGCTGCTTGAAGTTCTTTGTAGGCATGAATCTGGAAATATAAATGGCCTACACACAAGAAACATCAAACACATAAAATGCATGTGCAATAAAATAAAATATGAGTAACAATTAAGGCTCCTCCCCCTAAACATGTTCTCCCTCATTTCTCCCGAAAAAGACAAGGGGATAGAACAATTCCTAACAATACCTACAATGCTAGTGATTATATCATGAAGCATTGAATAGATAAAATTAAACATTTCCATAACATAATATGGGATAAAGATCATCCACTACATATTCACATGAGAAAAGTTAACATAAGTGGATTAACAATAAAAGACTAAATATCCAAATGTGCCATAAACTAATATCCAAAACTATCGACGAAAAAGATAAATAATATCCAATATCTAGTACAAATGAAAACAATAAATAAAAGATAGAAATCTTCCTCTCACAACATAAAAAAAGAATACAAAAAGTTGTCACTGGTTCGGATCATCTAGCACATCATCTAAAGTATCGTCTCCAAGCGATGATCCAATACCCAAAGGTCCTGCACCACCCTGCATCTCATCACTATGAAGCTCCTCAAAATGAGGTATCATAACGAAATTTTGATGTGCCTGGGCCTGCTCTCTATGGTCCTGGGCCTCCTCAACATCCTTTCTCTCTCGCTGCATAGAGGCAAAGAACTCCTACATTATGGCCTTGTCCTAATGCCACTCCTCATGCTTCTGGTCAACTTGTAAATGCATCAACATAAGCTCCTCTGAATCAGAAGGGGCAAGATGACAAGAGGTAGATGGTCTGGACTGAGTGGGGGCAGATGTGGCTATTGATTGGGATGACTCAAATGGGATGGAGGGGGATGAGTTATGCCTCTTGTAATATAAGCTCAAGACCAGCCGATATACATAGTGTCTATAAACTGATAACGAGTCGCATGAATGTCAGTAGGAAGGAGAGGGAAACCAACATCAAGATAGTGCCAAGTGACTAAAATGGCAAATGGTATGGCCTGTCTGACAGGTGCCCTAGGATAAATCCTAAAAGCTCGAACAATTACATAAATATGTGATGGGAGATCAATGGAAGTGCCAAAGCTGATAACATACATCAGACGCATATGGAGGGCTTAATATGAGTGTGATTTGCACGTGTAATAAGACTCGTAAAAATAATCCATTAAGGATCATGAAATTGGCTTTGAGCTTACTATGATAGAGAATGAAAGTACCAAGATCTAACAACTCAAAGACGGTCTTAAAAATATGATCAAGATTGGGTCTCGCATCATTAGGCCAAGGATAGGAAGGTTTGGCCTCTCGGGCAAATTTTCTAAATGAGAAATAGAGTCAGCGATAATAAGGACTACCTTATCACAAACTTTGGACACTAGACCTCTCTCACTGACAATCATGGCAAAAAAAAAACTCTTGAATAAGATCGGTGTAAATGGGGTCACGGAGGTTGAAAATAGGGTCCCAACCTCGTGTAGAAAGGCAAGTAAAGTCGATGGTTCATGAGAGAGAGACAAGTAAATCCAAGTAGAGTGTGGTACAGGGTGTGGTTAGGAGAGTTCCCCAACAAAGTGCAAGGTTGAGAACAGTTGAATCTTCTTCCGAGGAGTGTTCCTCGTCGAGCTGAACAACACTCCTAGGACTACGAGCCATAACAAATGGGATAAAGGTGAGGATAGAGGCTAGAGACTATCTAAACACTAAAACTTACCCAAATATAATCAGCCAAATCATCAATACACCAAAATCATCATCAACAACAATAATAATGCCCAAACTCCATTAGAAATAGGGATATAATATAATAAGGCTCTAAAAAACATAAAAAAGTAAATAACATTTCATGAAGTTTTTGACAAAAAAAAAAGATAAAAGAAATGACAAAAAAGTCATCAAGAGTCATTTAACCGGAGTAAATAAAGAAAATTATTATATTATTATGTGTTTTAAAAAATATGATATATACATATAGCCCCCCAAAGAAAAATATTCTTGAGTTTTAATATAAAATGGGTCATGATTGAAGAAAATTACAACGCAAAAAATGTTGCATGTTAAAAATAGTAACCAGTACACATGAACTCAAACAAAATGAAGGAAATACATAGTATAGGAGATGAAGTGAGAGAATACCTCAAAAATAACTTCCAAAAACGCAAAAATAAATAAATTTACGAGTAATGGAGAATAACCTTAGGTGGTGTGGGTTTGATATAAGAGAAGAGGGAAGATGGAGGGTTAAGTAGTTGAAGAGTGGGTGGGGGTGGGGTGGGGGGGTTAAATTGAAAGGGTGAGAGAAAATAGGAGAGAAAAACGAAGGGGGAAGATTAAAATGACTCAAACAGCTAAAACTAAATGAACTTAACCTAATTGATAAAAACCCGATTGTCTTAATGATAATTGTCCTCGTTTGAACAACGCCATTTGAATGACATTTGAACGATACTTTGAACGAGAAGTCAGGCTGCAGAGGATAGTGTTGTTTGAATCTCGTTCGAATGAGAGTTCTAACGAGATTTCAGAACATCAAAAAACTTTAAAAAAGTAAAAAATATAGAAAAAAATAAAAACCAACTGGGATGAAAAACAACAAATTTTTTGTTTTAAAATTGTCCTAGGAAATGTTGAAAATATTTAGATTATGGCAATGGAATGGATGGTCATGAACAAATCGAATAAGAGAAATTTGGGTTTGGGAGTAGGATAATAAGATATTTAGGGTTATTTGGGTTTGGATAACTTTAAAGCAACTAAAATTACGCGAGGAAGATGCATAGTTAAATTTTATCCTAGACTCGGTTATCATCTTACCCTTCATAAATTGTTATTAATGTTGTTATTGAATTTTTTTATGGACATAGGCTACGATGTTACCGAAGCTTTTTTCCATTCTTATTTTCGTTTCAGTTGCTGCTTAGATAAGATGTATTTATCAAGTCTTATTGCTCATTATTATATTCCTATTTATTTATCAATTGTGTCAAAATTATCTTTAGTAGTATTGAGTCAGTATTACTATTACATTTGGTATGTGATTTTATTTTGAGACAACTGTATCTATGTGATGATTCTATTATTGTTGGTTGGTATTGGTATCACCACTATTATGATGAGTCACTTATTTTATGAATTTATTTTTATTTCTAGTCCTTATTTGAATGATACCTAATTGTTTAGACTCCTATTTTATTTAATTTAGACCTGATCGATCTAATCTAGATTTTATAAGGTGTCGCACAATTCCTATGACTGAAACCTTTATTGCTTATCTCGAGGGTTCAGAAGCCATGAGTTTGTAAAGTGTTGAACATGTATCTTTCAACTTGTGTCCAACCACTTATGGCTAAATCGTTCAATAAATTGGAGTTTGTTGAAATTAACCCTTTTAATTTTGGTAATTCGAGGATCATATGTTCCTCTTTGTATTGGAAAAGGTGTGTCCAACTTTTGAGGACTGTTCTACCACGCTGGGCATCCAACGTGAAGTGTCTGCTATCATGCTCGAGTTTTCTCATTCTACATGGGAAGTTTTGTTATATTAGTACACATATTTCCATCTGCAACAACCGTGAGTTCATGGTGGAGGCATTTTTCTTCCCACTGTTCTTAAATCCATGCATCAGAAGGATTTTAGAGACAATTATTTTGAAGATGAAATCGCTCTAGGCACTAGTGATGGGTGGTATGATTGAGGCTATTCAAGTAGTTGTAATAGTAATATATATCTACTATCCAAAATGTTTTTAGTGATGGGTTGTATGACGCAAATATTCAAGTAGATGTCATAATACTATGGATGCGTTATCATTGTAACAAGGTAATTTCTATCTTGACGAAAACACTGGATGGCTTGGATGTTTGGAAATAGAATTACCCTACCTTCTTATGAGGTACCCATGTGACTTCATGTGGATGTGCCTCCCGAGTATCCTTTGACCAGTATCCCCAACTTCTTTCTTAAACCTTGTTTCTCTGGCCTCACATACACTATGTCTCGTTCATGAATGAATGTGCATACTAGTTGTTGTCAAGTGGAGATGTCCACTAGTTGAATACCGTAATGTATAGCTCATTGGCCTCTGACAGGCTTCCTTCTACATCTTTTAGAGGCTTTTACATAGGTTGGGAATATATTATCCCTCCCCGTATAAGAAATTTTTTCTCTCCACAATATTTGTCTGAATCTCTAAAGATACACGTGGAGTGTCTGTGGCAGTGATTTAAGCCTTATCTTCATCCAAATGAATGTTGGAAAGTGACTTTTTCATGGGAACATAGAGAAAGTTAAGGTGCAAGTTAGGCAGCTAGTACAGGAAAGTAAATAGTTTAGAGAAAAAAGGAAGGCTACCCTTATCTCGGGGGAAATCTTCGATAGTTTCGAGGAATTATTTGAAATGTCTAGGAAAGAAGTGGTCTTAGATATCTATTATGAGTAATGTCGGAAAATATGTCTTATGGTTGCAGAGATTGTGGAGGATGGCATCGTGGTACCATCGAAACTCTTTAAGGTGTACCTTTGCATTGAGCGTATGTGAGTATCTACTTAAAACTAGGACTGGTGGGGACCCTTGCAAGGTGATACTTCTTACAGTGGTAGGAATGATGAAGCGGAACTCTCTAGCAGTTGGGGAATAATCTATTGAAGATCTATGGGGAGAAATGTTTTATTTTTTGTATGTGTTTAGATATAGCTTTAGGTTTTGGTAGGTCTTTGGAAAGACTATTTTCAATGCTTCATGTAAAAGATGTATTTGAATAAAAATAATTTTAATTGTAAGTTAATTTAATCATATCATGTTGTTCCTTTATGGAAGAAATAGCTATGTTTGAACTATCTATACTAATTGCTAAAGCATACATACTCTTTTTGTTCAATTAAATGATGAAAGATACTAATGCATCTTAATGGTAGAACAAAAATAATTTTGTGAAAGAGAATGGACCGCAGACAAGGTTACTTTATGGCATGCCTATGTACCTTTATGGAGATGAAAAATGTAATGTTTGAAGATATTTTGAGAGGATAATGTCCTATATAGTTCTTATTGTTGGATGGTGGTTATATGTATGAAAAACTAGAACGGGTGAGGCATGACCCACTCCAATTGATGCTATCTTCAAGGCCTTCAAAATCTCAAGAGCAACTAGGAGATTGGTAGTAATATCTCTCCTCTGTAACTTTATTCACGAAAAGAGAGAAATGAGTAACAACTTCAATAACAATGATATGTCTGGGAGAAAGAGAGATCTCCTAAAACTGATGGCTTTAAAGGGAGTGAAGATACAAACACTTCAACACTTAACTGATGGCTCTATGGTTTTTTCTGCCACCGTCTCTACTACCACCAGCGAGATTCTCGTTGGTTCAATGTCCACTCATGTGATGGTAACCACCATCCTTACCACCAATTCCACCACCGTGGTCTCCACCATCATTCCTCCCACCACCCTTGGTAGTGGGTCTGGTGGCAATGCCTCTAACACAACTGCCCTCTCCAAGGCACAAAGAGAGCATCATGAAAATTGCTCAAAGATGGACTTCAGCTTTTATCGCCTAACCCCTTATTTTATGGAAAAGGACACCTTCATGGAAGGTCTCGAGAAATTTGAGGAAGAATTCATGGCCAAGGTAAGAGAGAAATGCTTGTCGAGTTTTATTAAATCTCTTGATCCCCCCCCCCCCCCCCCAATTATTTTAGATGATAGGATTTTGAGAGTGCGAGTGGATAGGGGTGATTTCCCCTATTCAAACTTAAAAATGGATGTCTATGGGGGTGCCACTGATGAGTGGGACCTTTGGGTAAACTATGTTCTAGTTGAGCCTACTCAGAAGGCTATCATCGAGCAACTAGGTCTGATGAGAACCCTTGACAACTTGTAAGGAGGATAGTGTGACTGGGGTCTGATAAGATATCGAAACGGGTGAGGCGTGAGACACTTCAATGAACTCTGCCTCCAACGTCTTTAAGAGTTTCTTGAGCAGCACCTGGTAAAACCTTCCATTTTTAGTGGAAATGGAACCAAAGCTAGAACCACCTCCTACAAGAAGATAAGCTTCACAACAATAACAGTAATTTTTCTTAAGAGGATCTCCTGAGAATAATAGTTGTCAGTGTGGAAGTGAATAAACAAGCACTTAACACTTAGAGAGAAAGCAGGGAGAGAATACTAGATGGTCTGGTGTGATTTTGATAGAGTAACGGTTTCTGATCTAAATTGACCTTGCTCAGGGGTCCTATTTATACTTGGGACTAGGGTTGAGTTAACAATTTTGGGTGCCAAAATGAGAGAGTTATTGAGGGACAAAGTCTATAATGTATCTTTTGTGCCTACATGTATGTAGAAGCCTTTCCCCTATAATAGGTTCCACCTAGTGCAAACCAAAGTAAAAAAGAAAGCGTGTCTCCTAATGGAGTATGACCAAGTCAAAGTGGGTGTAAGATCAAAACCAGGCAACAATGGGGTATGACAAATATAAATGAGTATATAGAAAGAGATGAGGCAAAGAAGAAAATGATACAAAATATAAGTGGTTCAGCCTTTGAAGGGCCGACGTCCACTATGTGAGTATGTTAAATCCACCAAATCTGGGCTCTAATGGTTTTGGGATACAAGCATTCAAGGTTTCTCTCTCTAAACAAAAAGTTTAGCAGAGTTTCAGTATGGTTAAGAATTTACGATCCTTTACAATGTTGTATAAGATAATTATTTATATGGCTTATGTGGTGTCAAATGCACCCCATTCATGCATAAGGCATGTACAACACCAGGTATGCAATGACATAGCACCATCTGTCTCCCGTGCATGTAAGCAATGATTAAGAAATAATCTCCACATGTGTGGATAATGCTGTTGTAACAATTTTGCACACTTGGGGCATGCAGCCCATTCACATATTGCCAAGCGTGTTCTACACCACACGTTATGCCAGGTGTAGAATGCACCCAAATGTTGATAATGGTATTGACCTGGCAGGGTCTCATCTTGACCGAGTATGAGACCTTTAAACACACTACTCGGTTGGAGGCCCAGAGGCTACTCGGCGGAGTCTCGATTAACATGCGTCAGGTCGAGACGACATTATGATTGTGTTAATAGGGTCTTGGCTATCTATAGCATGGATGAGGCGGGACTTAGATGACGATATTGTGACAACCCTCTTAAAATAATAACGGGTGGCCAACCCTATACTACATTAAATGAGGAATCTCAGATGGCTCAGTCTCAACATCAACAAACTATAATATAAATAGATAAGGCTAACTACCCAAAACATATAAGCGAGTGCCAAAATTAAATAAAACATGCAACGGATAGCAAACCAACAATATAGAACAGGTGGAAACAGTAGAGTACTCACAAGTACCATGAAGAAAAAATGCTCGAATTAAAATAAAACGAGTACACAAAAAGGAAATAAACCCGAATAAGCTGTCGGGTCACAGACAGTAAAAGTACCCAAATAAAAAGTATAAACAACTACCAATGACTCTTGGGTATGAACCCAATTTACAACGAATCCTACCTAGATTTACAAGAAGTAGGAAGAGACTACAAACTAAATCCCGCCATAGTCCGCAACTGCTACGGCTCCCAAGACTCTGGATAGAAAAGCATCCGGTATCCTTACGGTAGGACACCACCCACATAGAAAAGCATCCGGTATTCGCGTCCTGAAATCTTAATTAAGTTACCCCACCCACATAAGGATAAACCTACCTTACCATAAGCATGGCCTATACCCACATGACCTACCATCCTTACGTAACCCAAATTTTTTTTCCCATTCTAATCACACTTAAATATATATACACATATATGCCTTACTAGGCTATAGTGGTTCCAAATTATTAACTTACATCAGTTATGAATCTTAATACGTTACACATTACCATTTGACTTCAATATAGGAATTTATTCTCTAAATAACATGCATACAATTTAATAAGGACAAAACTTCTCTCCACTCTCAACATTCCACTGTGTTTCGTGCGTGGGGAGTCTCGCAAAGTGAAATCCAAATAAGGAACCCCCCGATACACTACTCCTTGACAATGTTGATCGTAGGGATCCATTATGTCATCCACACAAATCCTACTACTGCAACTACTTAATTATAGAGTACTATCTAAAGCATAATTTGAATCTCTACTAAATTCTTGGGTCGACATAACCGCAAATGTCTCTAAGTACGATCCTTCGACCACAAATAAACTCGTACACCAAAATCACCCAAGATGTACGTCATCGAAACTTCATACCCTCTCATCTATAGGATATATAAATAAATATATATATATATATATATATATATATATATATATATATATATATATATATATATATATATATCTATATATATATATATATATATATATATATATATATATAAGCAATCATCCATTCCCATAACCAAGTATACATATCACACATAATGTATACCATGAAATTTACATAACATAACCGGCTATAGGATGCCAAAATATTGCACCATGCTATCATCTTCCAGAAATTACTCACTTTCTCACGGGGTCACCATTTATCGGACTATTTTCTCACTACCATGGCGAAAAAATCAATCATAACGTATGGGAAGTGGTCATAGTTCCTAACTAGCAGGTGAGAACGATCCATACCCAAGACTTCTCACCCCCAAAATATAAAATCATAAAAATAAATAAAATGGACGACTATGACCTGGGGAATATCCACACCCTGCTCCTCAAGCCAGAGCGATCACCTTCATCGTGCAACTTCCCATGATTGCATGTGCCTGGTATGCTTTACACCACAAGTATATATATCATTCACATACACAATATATATAAATCCATATGATCACATCATATAATTAAACCATCACGCACGGTATAGGGATTCACACCATAGGTACACACATATATACATATCCATACATATATGTATTCACATATCCACATATATATACTATCTCTCATCCGTATATATGAAATTCATAAACTCGGCTATACGTATATATAATCCTCTTTATACTAGCCGTCGTCCCAAACGTATTTAATTTAATTCCTTATATAAATACGATCCCTCATTTGAAGTATATTCATCCATTACCCCTATGATGTGAACAGTCTTCCAATATATTCAACATTACAGTTATCACCCCAAAGTTTAATGTGTATAACAATCACTACACTTCCCATCAATATCCAAAAGAACATCGATATATCTAGTACTAATTTCGACTATTGGTACGCACATAACTAATAGTCTACAAACCTCAAGCTCGATCTTAAATTTCATTCCAAGGTCTCATCCATAATTGGAATTCCCATTGTTAATCACATACAAATATATAACAACTTTCTCGACTAGATTTACAACACACCCTATTCTAGTTGGTGGTATGATCCAATCGCTCTCAATTCCGACTAAGGTTCAATTGTCCCTATGAACCCTTAACATTAACGCCTTTCTGATTTATTCCTTGAGTTTATCATTACTAAGGATACGCGACCACTCTTTCTCATTGGTCCCAAATTGTATCTTAATAGAATCCTATCGCTATAAGGATTCGACATGGATATCGACCTACAATTTCCATCATACTCTCATTACTTTCTCAAAGAGTCCTAAACCTTTAAGTCATATATAAGCTCACCTATGACCACTTAATGGAACTCCCCTCTTCAATGAAATTCCCCACTATAACAATATGACCCTCTCCAATACATGAGTATATAAGTCCCTCAAAATAACTCTATACGTGCCCGCGATCTCACCATGCAATAAACTTCCAATAAATCTCCAAAACATATTTCTTACATCATATAATCATGTCCCAAATCAATAAAACCGACCAAAAAGGGTTATAAATCATTCTAGAAAAAGTTCACAGAAATAACCCTGTTTTCGAATCGATTCGGCCCCTCCGAATTGATTTGGTTCCAACAGCGAATCGATTCGGCCCTAGCGAATCAATTCGGCCCACTAGACCTGTAAGTCTGCTACATACCGAATTGATTCGCAAGGGGCGAATCGCTTCGAACCTAAAGACCTGATGCTTCTGCAACATGGCGAATCGATACGGCATGTTCAGCAAGCCACGAAAATGGCTATTTTTCTCTAAACCCAAAATTTCCAAAACTCCCATATATCATTACCCAACCATCAAACTTCATCCCAAACATGTTTTTAACCTTAATACTCATCCTATAACTACCCAACAATTTACAAAACCTCAAATACAAGATTTTTACCCCAAAATTAGGTTTTGCCATTTAACACAAAATCCAATTCTTTTGCCCACAAAATTATGAAATTAAATACACAAATGAAATACTTAGCAAGATTAAACACTTGCCTCGAAATCTTAGAGGTTGAATCGTCCTCGAGATCGTGCATTGGCTGAAATCTACAAGCTTTATCCTCTCTCTCTCTCTCCCTTTCTTCTTCTTTCCTTCTTCCTTTCTCTTTCTCTCAAATGAGATTGGCTTGATCCGTAAGCCTGTTAAACCCTTAAAATAATAATCCTAGTTTTAAATGTTAATACATACTTTAAATGACTCGTTTACTCTAATTCGAGTTAAACTAACTTTAAAATATCCTGGAACCGAAATAAAACCCAATGACAGTATTTTCGACTATCTCGACCCATTCGGAATCAATGGAGCATTCAGAATACTTTATAACGTCCTCAATTTCTGGACTTTAATTTCCAAATTTTAAAATTCTCCGATTTAAATAAAATTTAATTCTCCCAAAACTTTAATTTCTCAATCCCAAAATCTTGGGGTGTTACCGGTAATGACCTCGGCCTAGATCATCAGATGATACCGAGATCACTGGAAGGGACATAATCTGCATGGTTAACCTGAGCTAAAATTACACTAAGTTGAGATGAGGGTACACATTAGGCATATCAATCACCCCTAGCCCTTAGCCTGATGGTCCCTTTTTATTTCTAATGCGTAAAGTGTTTTAAGGATGACAATTTTTATTTCACACCAAGTTATGAACTAATTTTAACTTAACCAAATTTTATCTTGATTATTCCTAAACATCCATCTAGTGATTAAAGCAAGCAAAATAAAGTAAGGAAAAGAAAACTCACAACGCCGAATGTACGAGGAAATAACAACGGGAAAAAAAACCTCAGACGGCCCAAGTGAGACAATCACTATGAATGTGGATTGACAATGAACCAACACAAGTCTTACTCAACAACTCGATCCCCATGAGACTTGACGCTGACCTGATTTTCAACCACTCCTCTCATAGTATCCACATAGAAAATCCTTCTTCCATGACGCTCTGAAGGACCCTATATATTTTACTCACTAGAGTCTATACTATATTGGTGTTCATCTAGTTTGGAAATAGTGACAAAATTGAGTCATATACTAGTCTACCAAAAATCCAATAGACACTATATATGAATTCCTCCAAAAGTACCTAAAGGTAGAACTCCAACACCTCACCTAGGATTGCATTTATGTGTTGCATTCTTCATATATAGTGTAGAAGAATAGGACTTTCTTATTTTTTTTGTATCCCTATGAGTCCTCGATGACTCAAAGGAGATTTTGTCTCATATTTCCAAAGGGGTATATTGAAGAACCCTATATCTTTTCCATAATTGAGTTTATACTATATAGGTGCTCATCTAGTTTGGAAATAGTGACAAAATTGAGTCATATCCTAGTTTACCAAAATGCCTACAGACTCTACATATGAATTACTCTAAAAGTCTCTAAAGGTAGAACTCCAACACCTCACCTATGATTGAATTTATGTGTTGCATTCTTCATCATCTGGGTGTGTGTGAGTTAAATCCCATCAAAATTATTTTCTACAATTTTCGGGATATTTTAAATAATTTTTAGGAATTTTTAAAATAATTTTTAGAAATTTAAAATTGGATTTTACAATGTTTTGGGTTGTTTTATAATTTTCCTAACTTCCTAAAACTTTTCTTGGGTAGAATCCAAAAGCTCTAGATAATTTTGTGGGGGAAAATTGAATGTTTCAAACTTCAAAAGCATGCAGTTTTTAGTCCATCGTAGGCTTACATGTGTTGGTCTTATATCGGTTGGATATGTGTTTTCTCTTCCTCACATAACTGAGACCTCATTTAAACCGTTGGATCAATCTTATCAATGGTCTGCATATCTTCTAACTCGATCCAAGTGTTAAGTATTTGAACCAATCAAAGTGTTTTTAAAATCGGTGCATAGACAATCGTTAGATTTACATCGATCATTTGTTTTCAATCTTGGTCATTGATTTTCCCTAACCTTCCAGAAAATTCCATGCTCTAGTATAAATAAGAGCCATATGTGCAACGTTTACAATCATTGGATCAATTCATCTCTGAGAGAAAAAAAGAGAGGAGAGAGAAAGAGAAAGAAAAGGAGAGAAAAAGAAAACCCTAAACCAACACCGATTAAATCTCACCTGAAAATCCTTCTGTGAGTTGAGTTAGTTCGAGTTTTGAGAAGATCCATCCTCTCTAGTTCTTAATCTCTTTTCCAACCAAGTCATGAAGTCCTGATCTCATTTTCTTTGTAGAAAGTTAAGATTTGAGACTCTGTGATACATATCACATAGATATTGCTGAGTTTGATTTCTTCTTTTGAGAAATCTCTATTTTTTTGGTTATTTTTAAACCTATATGTTTCTTTCAGAACCTAAAAAAAAAATCATTTTTTATTTTAATTTCTAAGAATATCCATAGTTAGATCTAGTTAAGCTCTTGATTGGGGATTTGCACTTTCATATATTTCTCATTTTGTGAAATAACTGTATATTTTCGAATAAAGAAAGTGTCTAGGATCTTGGCTCTTTTATACAGGAAGATTCCCTCTTGATCTATGGATAACATTAAAGATCCAAAGTCTGAGAGTTTCAATCAAACTGAGTACGGAAATTTCTTTTGCATATTATAATTATGTTTGTAATTTGATAATCATTATGTCTGTAATAAGTGTGTATGAGTTGCATGCATGTGTTAGGTACATCACATCACACAACTTTCACATTACAACACTAAAAGGCATTGGTGGAGATATTTTGGACTTTAAGAGTCGACGTAAAGCTAAAAGGAGTGGATTTATAAAGATGAGAGAACATCAACAACAATAGAGCCTTGGAAGAAGTCAGAATAATCAAGAGGAGCTGGTATAATTTTTGAACTTAGATTAGGTCTGATTGTATGTTTAGATTGTTAAATAGTTTGTAATATGTTACTCTATTTGAGTGGATTTTTATTTTGAGGTGTAGAGACTTTCATGGATGTTTCCCCAATTGGGTGGGGTTGTACCACATTAAAATCTTGTGTACTTGCATATTTAATCTTCCTCTCATCCCCTTCTATTGGCGTGCTGATTTAAAAACTATTTTAGTTTTGTTTTCAAAACCTGAATACATAATATCTGAAATATCTGGTACATAATTGTTTTCATACACATGTTGTGTTAGCTGTTTGTTTTAAGAAAAAAGTTTCTTTAAAAAACTGTTCGGAGCCATTTAGATTGCTTAATCTTGAATTAAACAACTTAAGTGGTACTTTTTCAATTGATATCAGAGCGTTGGTTTTACAAATTCTTTTAAATCTTGAGTTTCTGAAATTGTTTTCTCAAAACAAACTATGGACGAGAAATTTGAGAGATTAGGTAACCTGTCAGGACCCCCTCTCTTTGATGGAACCAATTTCCCTTATTAAAAAGTGAGGATGGTTTTTTTCATCCAAGGGACATTGGGAGATGAAGTCTGGGATGCTATTGAAAATGACTATACTTTTCTTACTAAACGAGCCATTGAAGGAAGTACTGTGAGGATTAGGAAGTTGCTAAGTGAATTCACTAAAGACGAAAAATAGATTTCCCTTAATAATAACAAAGGAAAAAATGCTATATTCATGTCCATCAATGAACATGAATTCAAGAGAATATATTTATGTACTACCTCTAAGGACGCATGGGACACCCTAGTGACTACACATGAAGGAGACACGCGTGGTAAATATGCTAAAACCCAAATGTTAATCCAACAGTACATCACTTTAGTCATGATTGAGACTTAGTTATTTGATGATTTCTACATTAGGTTGACAGACATAGTGACGAAGCTGCATGCTAATGGGATAATTTATGATAGGAAAGAAATTGTCTCTAAAATTCTAAGGTCACTTCCACAAAAAGTGGACAATAAGTGTTATTCAATTGAGGATATGGACGATCAAAACCTTTCCCCTGAACTCCTCAGTAGTAAGCTAAGAATTGTGGAAATGAAATTAGAGTTTAAGAAACAATTAATACGAACTCATAAGAAATAGTCTACCTCAAATCTTGTCTTTACCTCTAAGTTGACTAAACCTCAACGCCATTTACCTGAAATTGAATTAGATTCTGATTAGGATTGTAATTTAGAGAGATTGGATAACCAGATTGCCTTAATGTCTAAACAGTTCAAGAAAACTATGAAATTTAGAAATAAAATTACAAATAGACAAGGCAAACCTACCTACTCATGAGAAAAGACCTAACAACAAACCCAGTAGAGACCTTACGAACATTTAATGCTACAGGTGTGGCAAGTTAGGACACTTATCCAGTGACTGTAGAGTTAATTTGAATAAGAACAAGAACATTAGGGCTAAATTGTGCAAGACTTGGGATGACTCAAGTGAATCATCAATTGATGAACCTGAGTCATCTAATACTTATGACCCTTGTATGTCATTCTTTGCTAAACTCATATACACTGATGATAAGGAATCTGATCATGCGATGTTGAATGATGTTATCCCTACTGATTTGTCTTCTCTGTTACTTGAGAATGCTGATAATGTTTCAAACGCGGTGTGTGTGAGTCAAAGGGAATGATATATATTTGATGCCAATGGGTGTGTGAGTCCTAAAAATAAATCGTTAGGAGACATTGCACATTGCACATTTAGTGACTCTGACAATAAGGACTTTCCCGACATTCACACACTATACACAAAAACTCTCAAGAAAAATACTAGACTTGAAAAGATAGTCAAAGATCTTACACAGAAGATAGAAACCCTAATTCATATGATCAAACAAAATGCTGAAGATTACATTTTTCAGTGTTTAATTCATGAGAATAAAACTAAAACTTTTGAAAAAAACTGAAAGAGTTATCTGACTCAAATGAAATTCTAGAAAAGAAATATAAAGGGATATTTTTAGAATTGGAACAAACAAAAGAAAAGACATCAACAGTCTTTAAAAAGTTTGATAAATTAAAAAATTACTCTAAATGTTTTGAAGACTCTGTTGCTGAAAGTAAGACCAATTCTGATGACAAAACTGGAGTAGGATTTTGTCCCAATAATTCCAAACAAACAAAAACTTTTGAACCTATCAAGTTTGTGTCTGGTGGCAAAAGACCTATTGAAACTTGTCCAGATTTTCAAATTTTGAAAAATGATTTTGACTCGAAACAACAAAAGTTAGACATTGGTGAATCAAGTAACTCTAAGCGTAATGTTGAATGTGGGTACCCCGATTTTATCACCATAAGGCCTGGATGAGTAGCCCATCCTCAAAGGCCCAAAACCCAGGCCCATCACCTCTGGTATTCATCTATTTACTCCACGATGCCATGAAGAGAAGTTGTGGGGGGTACACGATCCCATGAAAGGGAGATGGCTAATAAAGAGGAACCTATCACCCCCACTACTCCAACACATACATGTATAAATTAAACCCCAAATCCGGGGCAAAGGACAAGTTGTATTCTCTGTACTTACTCTTCAGAATATAGAGAAATAACACTGACTGAACCACCGTGGACGTAGGCACTTCTTTGCTGAACCACGTATCTTCGTTGTTGTGTGATTGGTCTTTTATTTGTTTTTTCTTGGTTGTCACCTCTTTCATATTTATTTGTACTGCATAATAATTGCATCTACAATTGGCGCCGTATGTGGGAAGCGTTTATCTTTCCTTGAGAAGAGCCCACACCGAAGAAAAAAATCTAAGATGTCTGGTCACAGCAGCAACGCTCCTCAAGCAGGAGACATTCAGGAGCCACCCGCTCCTCGTAGGATCAGGTCTGAAGTCCGACGTTCCGATCAAGGGGCTCGCTTAGAAAGGCCAGCCTCAGAAGAAAGTCAAGGACCAGCAAGGTCCACTCAGATATCCAGATTGATCGATGCATACGAAGCAAGGCTCCACGAGCAGAGGGAGTCTTCTCGCAGGTATGAGGCTGAGAATGCTCGCCTGAAAAGAAGACTGGAAAAACTGGAAAAAGAACTACGTCCTGATACCAGGAAACGCCCCTATCGCACTCCTAGCCCTCAGGCGAGCAAATCTCGCAGCCGAGGAAGGAGCCCTAGGCGGCAACATCAAGGGTTCGAAGGTGGCGACTCAGACGACGACCTCCGCGAGCAACTGAGAAAAGCTCGCCGCTATCAGAGCCCTGCTCGCAGCGACGACAACATACGGAACCTGGTCCGCAGAGAAATGGACCAACATCCAGCTCACCGCGGCACCAGGTCAACCAGAGAACTCGCCAGGAGAGCCCTCAAGACCCAGATGAAATTGCACTTCACAAGGGAAATTGAAGAAGAAGAAGCTCCCAAAAATTTTGCTATTCCGAGGTTCAAGATTTATGACGGGAAGACTGATCCCATTGATCATGTCAGGCAGTACCGACAGGCTATGACCCTCTGGAATCACCGAGATGCGTTGATGTGCCGTATTTTCCCCTCGAGCTTTCATGACGTGGCCCAAAAATGGTTCGAGAAACTCCCTCACCGATCCATCAGAAATTTCAAATCCCTGGCCGAGCTCTTTACGACCAGGTTCATCACCAGCAGCTCCCATCCCAAAAGGATGGATGCTCTATTGACGATGAAGAAAACTCCTCAAGAGACACTTCGAGACTACGGGAAAAGGTACTGGGAGTTATTCAACGAAGTCGAAGACTGCGCAGAAGAGGTGGCAGTGGCTTCATTCAAAATTGGGCTACCTAGCTCTTCCCTCCTCTACCAGTCCTTGACAAAGAAGGAAGGAACCACCATTGATGACCTGATGGCCCGGATTGAGAAATACGCAAAGGTGGAAGATGTCACCCGCCTTAACTTAGGTGAAAACGGTCGAGCCAAGCTCGCCACGAAGGGAAGTGAGAAAGTTGATAACCAGAAAAAAGGAGGAAAGAATGGGAGCAAGAATGGCCCCAAAAACGGAGGAAGCCCTGACGTTGCAAAGTCGTTCCAGGCGGTCAACACCGTCTTCAAAGAACCAATCTACAAGATTCTCGCTAAGATCAAGGATGAGCCATTCGTCAAATGGCCCCGAAAAATGAGAGGAGACCCATCGAAAAGAAACAATGCGCTGAGGTGCACCTTCCACAAAGAGGGGGGACATAAGACCGAGCACTGCAAGGCTCTTAAGTCCCACCTTGAGGAGCTGGCCCAATCCAGACATCTGAATGACTTTGTGGAAAGGAAGGTAGAGAGGGTGACTGTCCACAAGGAGGCAAAACCCGACAACGTGTTAGAAGACGACACCGGACACGAATTCGCAGTAATCCATGGAGTATCCGATGTTAAGCAAATCCAGGGCAACTCAGCTCGGATGGAGGTAAAGAAGCTGACAGCAGTAATGCAAGCTTTTCAAATTGATCCAGCGAAATCACAGGCAGGAAAACGCCGCCGAGCAGAGGACATCAACTACAACAAGCATATTGTCTTCATGGATGAAGATCTTGTGGGAGTGAGGACCCCACATCACGATGCCTTAGTCATTACACTCAGGATAGCCAACTTTGATATCGACAGACTGCTCGTCGATCAAGGAAGCTCATCTGAAGTAATGTACATCGGCCTGTTCAGGAAATTGAAGTTGGACATCGCCGACCTTAAGGGAACCACTGTCCCTCTGGTCAGCTTCACTGGAAAAATGACCATGCCTCTGGGCAAGATAGTACTACCAGTGCTCGCTGGAAATGTTTCGAAAAATGATCAAATTCTTGGTGGTCGATATCGATTCACCGTATCAAGCCATCCTCGGCAGGGGATGGCTCCATGCAATGAAGGAAGTCTCCTCGACCTACCACCAGAAACTCAAATATATCACCGAGCGGGGAATGATGGAGATACATGGCGACCAGGCGATGGCGAGAAAGTGCTTCATAGCGGCTATCCGACCGAAGCCAGAGAAAAAAGATGTTCGAACAAGCGAGAAGGTGGAGGAAGGTGCAATCCCTTCCAAATAGCAATTAAAATATGGAAGGCCCGGAGTGGAAGAGACCAGGCTCCTCCCCTCCGAACGGGTTGTATAAGACCTGGTAGAAGTCATTGCTAGGGAAGGCGACAACAGCAGAGTCTTCCTGATCGGAACCTCACTCACTGACGAAGAGCAAAAGGATTTGTTAACCTTACTCAGAAGCAACATAGATGTTTTCGCCTGGGAACCCTACGAGCTTCCAGGGATCGATCCCAATATGGTCTGCCATCGGTTGCACGTCAATCCCACATTCAAACCGATGGTACAAAAGGCACGACGAACTGCTCCCGAGAAAGCCAAAGCAATAGAACAGGAAGTCGAAAAACTGCTGGATGCAGGATCCATACGGGAAGTGCAGTTCCCCAAATGGTTATCCAACCCAGTGGTAGTTCCAAAAAGCAACGGTAAGTGGAGAGTTTGCATAGACTTCACTGACCTCAACAAAGCCTGCCCCAAGGATAGTTTCCCTCTTCCAAAAATAGACCAACTAGTAGACGCCACTGCCTCTCACGAGCGAATGAATTTCCTGGACGCATACTCGGGCTATCACCAGATTCCCTTATATGCCCCAGATCAGGATAAAATGACGTTTATCACGTCGGTTGGTTTATACTGTTACAAGGTCATGCCTTTCGGGCTAAAAAATGCAGGGGCAACCTATCAGCGGCTGGTTACTAAAATGTTCAAAAATCAGATGGGAAACACGATGGAGGTTTACATCGACGACATGCTCGTCAAAAGCAAGGAGAAAGAAAACCACCTTTCTGACCTAGCAAATACCTTCGAAATCCTCAGGAAATACCGAATGAAACTCAACGCGAGCAAGTATTCCTTCGGTGTCCAGTCAGGAATGTTCCTTGGGTATTTGGTCAGCAAGCGTGGCATAGAAGCAAATCCGGACCAGATTGAGGCAATTAAACGGGTGCAACCTCCTCGCACAATCCGCGATGTACAGAAGCTCACTGGAATGCTCGCTGCTCTGAATCGTTTCATTTCTAAATCCTCCGAGAGATGCAAGCCTTTCTTCCAACTCTTAAAAGGCAGCAAAACGGTAGAATGGACCCCAGATTGCTCGCAAGCATTAGGCGAGCTCAAATCCTACCTAAGCTCCCCACCACTGCTCGTCATGCCACAACAAATGGACCCTTTGTACCTCTACCTCTCTGTATCCAGCCATACTATCAGCTCAGCGCTAATGTGTGAAGTCACAGGGATCCAACATCCAGTCTATTACGCGAGCAAAACCTTACTAGACGCCGAGCAGAGATACCTGCCATTGGAAAAGCTCGCATTCGCCCTAGTAATGTCATCGAGGAAACTAAAGCATTACTTCGAAGCTCACACGATCATCGTCCTTACGTCACACCCCCTCAAGGCTGTCCTAAGGAAGGCAGATTTGTCAGGCAGGCTGTCTAAGTGGTCAGTCGAGCTCGGCCGGTTTGACATCCAATTTCAACCAAGGACAGCTATCAAGGGTCAAGTCCTCGCTGACTTCATAGCTGAATTCACGGGCGAAGAACCTCTCGACCAGCCTAAACCAACAGAACAAAACAGCCAGGCTACAGGGGGAAGCTGGAAGCTATTCGTTGATGGAGCCTCCAACTCAAAGGGGGCAGGAGTAGGAATTGTTCTCATCACTCCAAAAAATGCAGTCCTCGAGCAAGGAATTAGGCTGGGATTTGCAGCCTCTAACAACGAAGCAGAATACGAAGCCTTAATTGCAGGTCTCCAAAGGGCGCAAACTCTAGGAGCAAAGCATTTAGAGGTATTCGGAGACTCGCAACTAGTTTCCAATCAGATAAGTAAAGAATACAACACGAAGGACGAGAGGATGGCAGCCTACCTCTCGTTGGTAAGAAACTTGATGAGAAACTTTGAAGAAATCAACATCCAGCAGTTTCCCAGGGGGCAGAACAGCCACGCTGACGCTTTGGCAGCCCTGAGCTCGGCAGTTGATTCCAGCCTTAAAAGGATAATCCCTATCAATTTCCTTAGCTACCCGAGCATTCACCGCGAGCTAACAAAAGCGAAACAAATACTCCAATTGGAACCAGCCCCTAGCTGGATGGATCCCTTAAGAGGCTATTTGAAGAACGGAACGCTCCCAGATGATAAAAGGACCGCCCACCAGATAAGAGTCAAAGCTGCTCGCTTTCACTTGTCCACGGGAGGCGACTTGTATAAAAGATCTTTCTCCGGCCCCTACCTTAGATGCGTCCACCCAGGCGAGGTCGAGACAGTGCTTCACGAGCTTCACGAAGGAATCTGCGGAAGTCACGTCGGAGGAAGATCTCTAGCCTTCCGAGCAATGAAGGAAGGTTACTGGTGGCCGTATATGCAAAGGGACTCCGCAGTATATGTCCGCAGATGCCTAAAATGCCAGCTTCACGCCCCCATGGTCCACCAGCCTGCCAGCGAATTAAAATCCCTGACCAGCCCCTGGCCTTTTGCCCAGTGGGGAATGGACATCGTGGGACCTCTACCCACCGCTGCCGGCAATCGCAAATACCTGTTGGTCGCCACCAATTACTTTACCAAGTGGATCGAGGCAGAACCTCTGGCGAACATCCGAGATGCTGACATGATGAAATTCATATGGAAAAATATAATCACTCGATTCGGGATCCCCAGAACCATCATCACTGACAATGGGACACAGTTCGAAAGTGGCCCCTTTCAGGACTTCTGCGACCAACACGGAATCAGGCACCACTTCAGCTCGGTAGCTTATCCTCAGAGCAACGGACAAGCTGAGGCTTCCAACAAAACAGTGATCGCTGGATTAAAAAAGCGGTTAGAACGAGCAAAAGGCGCGTGGACTACCGAGCTACCACATGTCCTATGGGCATACAGAACGACTCCCAGACGAGCCACAGGTCAGACGCCATTCTCACTAGCATATGGTATGGAAGCGGTCATCCCATTAGAAGCAGGATTGCCTACAATGAGATCCGACCTTATCGAGCAGAATCAGAACGATCAGGCTTTGCTCGCTGAACTCGACTTGGCCGACGAGCGCAGAGAACTTGCCCTAGTAAAACTAGCGAGTTATCAGCAACAGCTCGCGAAGCACTACAGCAAAAAGGTCAATCCAAGGAAGTTCGAAATTGGAGACTATGTCCTAAGAAAGGTCCTGGGCAACACAGTGAAGCCATCAGATGGTAAACTGGGCCCAAACTGGGAAGGACCTTATGAAATAATTAGAGACGACCTGCAAGGTGCCTATCATTTGAAAACGATGGAGGGCAGAGAGATACCACGAGCATGGAACGCAGCTAATCTCAAGAAATTCTACTTTTAGGAGTTCTATTGTTAGATATTTTATTGTACTCATTTTGGGAAAAGACAGTTTATTTCTCTACTCACCAATAAAAATATCTCAGTTGATTACTCTCTAAAAGTATAACAATTATATCTTATTGCACATCCTTTTCAAATCACAGGTATAATAGTTGACATAGCAGGGGAACACCCCTCCTCAGGTCATCGTCACGAAGCACGACAGACCTCTTAGCATTGCCCATGGCAATATATGAAGCCCTACAGAGTATTCTTAGGCATCAAACCTACTTTGGTTAAACAAAATCCTGACCGGATGAAGACATCCAAAAACAGGTGTGTCCTCGCCAATTGCCCCTCTTAGACCTAAGGGAGTGTGACGACACGACCTAAAAGGTAAAGAGAGAGCACAATGGTATTCTTAATACTGGACTGGGCGGACACTCACATGACAAGATAAAGATTGTGAAGCTGCAAAAATATAACAGAGATTGGATAAACACGTTTAGTCGGCAAAAACGCCCAAAACTCAAACTTTCCATTAATCTTTTATATTTACAAACAATAATGGTACATGTTTAGTCGGCAAAGACTCGCCCAAAGCATTTACAATTATTAAAAAACAAAATATCAAGAAGGGGGAAGCCTCCGAGCAAGGTAATCAGCAACCTTAGCTCTCCTCCCGTCATCAGGGGCAGGATCGAATTCCTCAACAACTTCATTTGTGTCCAACTCCAGTAGCCGCCGAGGAATAGCATCGATAGGAATCCATCGGTCATCTCGCCTAAATGGATTGGGCATCAGAGTAGAGGGAGACATCTCATGCCGATACCACAATATCGAATTTCTCGGCACCTGCAGCTCTTTGAGAGCACTCAACCACCCCCTGATGAAGGAAAGCTCCTCGAACTCTGATAATCTTGTGGGAGCATCTAGCCAGCCCTGATCATAGCCATCAGTCCACACTTGGCGAGGGCCCTTCTTAAATAAATGCCGCAGACGGGTGACGTCCCTCTGAAGCCCAACAGCAGTTACGTAAGCTCGCTGAACATCGCCGCGCAGCTCCTCCATCTCCCTCTCACGCCGCTCCTCAGTTTCCCTACTCCTACCCCGCGTACTCCTGCCAGCTCGCGGGAGGGGTGGCCGAGCAGCTCGTGACGAGGAAGAACCTTGCAGGACTGCCGAAGCGGTGCTCGGCGAATGCTCCTTAAGCTTCAAGACCTCCCGCCTCAGGTCGTCATTCTCCCGCTGAAGAAACTCCACGACCTGATTGATCTCGGTAGCCTCCAGTAACTTTACTCTCAGCTCGCTGACTTCTTCTTGCACTAAAGCTCCGATCTCTCCCATTTCCTGGAGCCTGTCCTTCAATTTAGCCACCAGCTCGGACTGATCCTTATACTTCTGGTTCCTTGATTTAGCAAACCTACAGAGCCTAGCAAAAGCCTGGCGAACTGCAGGGCTTGCATTAGGACCCAGAGTCCTACCCAATTGGGAGGTAACAGGAATATAATCATCCACATCAACCAACTACAAAGAAAGGAAGAGAACAAAAAGAAATCAGCATAAACAAAAACGAAGCCTTTTTATTGATAATGAGCGAGGTTACATCAGAACAAAAAAAGGAAAAAATTACAAAGAAATCCCTATCACTTAGCAACCTCGGTGGACAGACCCTCGTCCTTATCAGCATCAGCAGGGGCGTTACCCTCTGCAGAGGTGTGCACTGCCCCCTCGACCAAGGAAGCATCAGCAAGAGTCGCCTGAGAAGCAGGATTGACCCCTTCAGCAGCTGGAGCGGGCTCCTCATCCACAACTGGCTTGGGCCCTGGATCATGTTCGTCAAAAAGTGGGGATGCAACATCCACCCCTGCAGCCACAAGGGCCTTGTTCCACCCCTTCTTGAAGTTCAGACGGCTAATATAGCCTATCTGAACCTCGGCGTCTTCATACGCAGCAGCCCAGCCAGAATTGTATGAATCTTCTTTAACAGTGGCTGCCTGGGCCTTCTCCGCTTCCAGCTGCTCGGCAAGAACCCTGTTCTTCTCCACAAAGTCCAGCTTGCTAGAGCAGACCTGGTCATACGACTTCCTCAGCTCGCCGAGCTCCCTGACAGCATTATCTCTCTCGCGAGCAGAATTAGCAAGGGCCAAGGCAGAAGAAGCTCAAGCCGCATCAGCAGCCTTCAGATCGGCCTCCAGCTGAGAACCCCTGGCCACCAGAGTAGAATTCGCCTGCTCCAGCTCGCTGTTCCTTCTCAACAGCTCGTCGCGAGAGCGATAGAGCACAGCGAAGTCAGTCACAAACTGCAGAAAATAAGGGAAAGATCAGAAAGAAGAAGCCATCAAAACAGATTAGAAGAAGTTGAGAAGTGGAAAATAAACCTTACCAAGGCAAGCCTCTGGCTAGCTTGCAAGGCCAGTTGATCAGACCCTGACGCCCTTTCGCGATCTGCAGGGAGGACTGCCCTCTCAAGCAGCGCAGGGGCGAGTTGAGGAGAGGTGGCCACCGAAGCCCCCTCAGGCAACGCAGATACTGGGACCAAGGCTTGACCGGTCTTGGTCCTCAGTTCCATCTTCCTCCTCTCCTCCTCCTTCTCTTTCTCCCTCCTCTTTCTCTCTTCCACCTTCTTCCTCTCCTCCTCCTTTTTCTTCTCCCTCTCCCTCGCCTGCTCCTCCTCTCTCTTCTTCTTCTCTTGCTCTTGAGAGGAAAGCCGAGAACCAGTAGCTATGGCCCCGGAGACAGTCTTCGATTTTTTGGACCTCTGTGCAAGAAGCACATCATCATCATCATCATCATCATCCCGGATTAGATTCTTCCTGGGAGGCATTTCTTCACCTGGACTGCTGGTAGTACTCGATGAACTGCTACTATCAGTACTGCCTCCACCCAAGTTACTCACAACACCTGCAGGCTCGCTCTCCGAGCTTCTCTCCTCCTCGTCCAATTGGATGGGTTCAGCAGAAATCTCTTCGGAAGAGTCAAAGTCCGGAACACTTTCCACAGGTCGGGCTATGAAGCTTGAGCCTGTGTTCTTGTATTCAAGCAGAAAAGCAGCAGACCTAGGATGCTCGTCGTCACCCAAAGGTTCCCTGATGTTCCAAGCTTTCACCAGTTCCGAGATACGAACCTCGCTGAGAGCTGGCTCCAAATTCTTTATCTTCGCTGAAAAAGAGAAAGCAAGGAGAAGTTAGAGAAATGACAAAGTCCGCAAAGGTTGAAACAATAATACAACATCTACCTATATATTCTTCCCCATAAAAGGTAATAGTGAACCTCTCAGACCTCGACCCTTCAAATTGAGGGGAGTACTGCCAGTTCCTAACGAGAAACCCTTCTTGCCAGTAGTCCTTATGGGAATCAGGTAAATTTACTACCAAAACCCTATCAGGGCTCCTAGCCTTAAGGTACAGAACACCTGAACTCGTACGAGAAAAAGAATAACAAAAGCAGACCTCGGCAAGCCCTAACCTTGTGTCGTACAATTGATTTATCCTGTGCACACCGTTCACTATTTTCCATACATTGGGTGAACATTGTGCAGGCACAATACCAAAATAACTAAAAAAGTGCAGAAACAAACCATTAGGGGGAAAGGTGAGACCCCCCTGGGAGAGCAACAGGACGTGAATCCAATGTGCATCCTCTATGTCCCTAACGTTCCTAGGCGGCGAGGCACAACACTCAATCTCTACCCACTCAGGAATACCGTAGAATTTTCTAAACTCAGTTACCGACTTATTTCCAATCTTCGCCATTGGAAAAATACAAGAAAAACTATAAACTCAAGAAAAAGGGCACGAAAGACTTACAGGACAGAAGATCAGATCAAAAGGCGAAGAAGCGACGAGAGTGGAGACCGAAAACAGAAGGTACAAAACTCAAGAGTTCTCAGAAGATAGAAGATTGCTGGAAGAGCTGGAACGACGAAGAAAAAATGTGTCTTATTCCAACAAGCCTTCAAAACTAATCATAACGCACAGATAGCGAAGCGGGTGCCGCCAAAGCAACTTCACAGTTTTCAAAGAAATCAACCATCATTGCTGATCATTTAAATTCATCGGACCCATAAAGAACGGCCCAAAAAATTCAGGGGCAATTGTGGGTACCCCGATTTTATCACCATAAGGCCTGGACGAGTAGCCCATCCTCAGCAGCCCAAAACCCAGGCCCATCACCTCTGGTATTCATCTATTTACTCCACGATGCCATGAAGAGAAGTTGTGGGGGTACACGATCCCATGAAAGGGAGATGGCTAATAAAGAGGAACCTATCACCCCCACTACTCCAACACATTCATGTATAAATTAAACCCCAAGTCCGGGGCAAAGGACAATTTGTATTCTCTGTACTTATTCTTCAGAATATAGAGAAATAACACTGACTGAACCACCGTGGACGTAGGCACTTCTTTGCTGAACCACGTATCTTCGTTGTTGTGTGATTGGTCTTTTATTTGTTTTTTCTTGGTTGTCACCTCTTTCATATTTATTTGTGCTGCATAATAATTGCATCTACATTGAACATAAGGATAAATACATCTTCCCTCTTATTAGACAAGCTAATTCATCATTTCATCCTGTGCCACTTGGGAACAAGACTCAAGCTCAAAACTTAGACAAGCGTTTGGTTAACAATTTTCCTAAGGTTAAGAGTTTTATCAGCCATCTTTACTGCACCTATTGTGATGTTTATGGACACTCCCTTGATGGTTGTTATTCCAAACATCTATATAATCCAGTCTATAACTCTCATGTTTACCATAACTTCAACTATTTGAGGAGAAACCGAAACAATTATGTCCTACCTAGATAGCCGGATAAGAATTCTAACTGTCGAAATAGGAAGAGAAGAACTAATACTAATAGATCATCAATAAGAAAAAATCCTAGATTCTTTTCTAAACCAAATGATCAAACTGTTTATAATCCTCATAAACCTGCGCAAAAATATTTTAAAGAAAAGTCTAAAGCTCGCAAGTTTTATCAAATACGAGCTAATAAGTGAAAATTAAAAACTAGAGAAATTTGGGTTAGAAAAGATGATCTATTACCCCAGATGAAATGCAACATTGTGATTAGTGATTTTAAAGCTGAACATGCAACATCTAGATGGTATTTAGATTATAGATGTTCCAAACATATGACCAGGGATGATACCAAACTTTAAAACAAAACTAACTTCTCCGGAGGAAAAGTCTTGTTTGGATATGGTGTATCAGGCCATATCATTGGTAAAGGAACACTCCATAAAGAAGGATTACCTATTCTTGAGAACGTTCTTTTGGTAAAAGGTCTTAAAGCTAATTTACTAAGCATATTGCAATATTATGACTCCAATAATAATGTCGCCTTTTCAAAGAATAATTGCAAAATTTTAAATAAAAAAGGTGATTGCATTATTACATGACTCCGTACTCCAGATAACTGTTATACAATCAATACAAGTACAGAGGTTTGTAACATTGCCATAATGGATGACAATGAGATATGGAATAATAGGTTGGGTCACATTAATTATGACAGTCTTAGTAAATTATGCTCCCCAGATATAGTTAGAGGTCTTCCTAAGATCAAACCAATTTCAAACATCATATGTGGTCCCTGTCAAGAAGGAAAAATTATTAAGGCTCCCTACAAGAAAGTTAAAGAAGTTCTATCCACTAAACCTCTATAACTTATCCATATGGACCTAATGGGTTCTTCTCGTACTATTAGTCTTTGCGGCAACAGTTATATCTTAGTTATGGTTGATGACTTCACTCGATTTACCTGGTTTTCTTTTTTAAAACACAAATCGGAAAGTTTTCGTAAGTTTTTGAAAATCTTAGTTTATATAGAAAGTGAAAAAGATTCCCATGTAGATAGAATTCATAGTGATATAGTAGGTGAATTTATAGATTCAGGTGTCATCGAATACTGTGTCTATAATGGATACAAACATGAATTTAGTACCCCTAAGACACCTCAACAAAATGGACATGTTGAGCATAAAATCGCACTCTTCAAGAAATGGCCCGTCTGATGATTCATGAAAAGAACCTGCACAAATATTTATGGGTAGAATCCATTCGTATAGCTTGTCATATAATGAATTAAGTTTACCTAAGGAAAAATACCATATAAACATCCATGAGCTTTGGTATAGGAAGAAACCTAACCTAAAATACTTTAGAACCTTTGGTAGCACTTGTTATGTCTGTAATGATAGAGAACATCTGTCGAAATTTGAAACTAGAGGAGATAAATCTATTTTCTTAGGATATTCTATAAATAGCAGAGCGAACCGTGTCTAAAATCTTTATACTAAAACGTTAATAGAATCCATTAATGTGGTTGTAAGTGACACTAATGTAGAGAGTAAGATCAAAGGACCAACTATAGTGGATGAATTCAAAAACATTTTAACTTATGATTGTCCTGAGATAGATGAGTCCTTACCAACTGAGACCCTGAAGTGCCTAACTGGGTTTCCAAAGATGATCCTTTAGATAGTTTAGTTGGTAATCCTACCGAGCCAGTTCGTACAAGATCCCAACTACGTACTCTTGCTCATTATGCATGCTTTGTTTCTCTTATAGAACCAAAGAATGTTAATGAAGCACTGAATGAACCATTGTGGATAAGTGCTATGCATGAGGAACTTCTTCAATTTATCATTCATGATGTATGGTATCTTATACCCCGACCTGAAAATAAAAGGGTTATTAGAACACGTTTCATTTTTTAAAAATAAAACAGATGAATCTGGGATGATTATTCAGAATAAAGCTAGATTAGTTGCCCAGAGTTACTCTCAGATTGAAGGAATAGATTTCGAGGAAACTTTTGCACCTGTCACTCGCCTTATGTTTGTTCGCTTACTTTGTGTAATAGCTTGTTATTTGCATTTCACACTTTATCAAATGGGTGTTATATATGCCTTCCTTAATGACATCTTGACTGAAAAGACATACATAGAATAAACCCAAAGGGTTCATTGACCCTCATCATCCAAATCATGTCTACCGGCTTAAGAAAGCTCTTTATGGTTTAAACAAGATCCCAGAGCTTGGTATGAACATCTATCTACCTTCCTTCTAAACAAAGATTTTAAACGAGGAGGTAATGATCAAACTCTTTTTGTGAAACACTTTGACAGAAACATTACCATTGCCCAAGTATATGTATACGATATCATTTTTGGATCTACCTCCCCTGCAGATGTCAAAACCTTTTCTAACAATATGCATAAAGACTTCCATATGTCACTTATGGGGGAGTTACCATTCTTCTTAGGACTCCAAGTTAAGCAAAATTTAGATGGATTATTTGTATCACAATCTAAATACACTTTAGATATTGTCAAGAAGTTTGGCCTAGAAATAGTAAAAGAAGCTAGGACACCCATGAGTACTTCTGTAAAACTTTCAAAAGTTGAGAATGGTAAATCTATCGATTCTACTTTATACCGTAGCATGATCGAAAGCTTACTTTACCTTATTGCCTCACGTCCTTATATTATGTACTCTGTTTGAGTGTGTGCCTGATATTAAAACAATCCTAAAGGGAGTCATTTAGATGGATATAAGGCATGATTGTTAGATAAATGACAAAGAACACCTCTTATATCTGTTTAATGTAGGAGATTCCTGTGATTGCCCATTGATTATACATGTTCTTGCTGATTTACTTGTTTATAACATTCATACTTGTTTTCTTTGCCCTTTGTCAATTTGAGACAAAATGGGGGAGAAATTTGAGTCTACTTGGACATTCTTGTTGTATTCTGAACTAAAAATCTTGATCTTAGTTATCTCATTTTTAGAAATTAGTACCTTCATTAACATCATAATTTTTATAGGGTGTTGGTTTGTAACTAGTTGAGTTATGTAGTTTTCCTTTTCAAGGATATTGGGTAGATATAATTCTTGTATAGGAATATGACTTTCTTAATTTTTTTTGTATCCCTATGAGTCCTCGATGACTCAAAGGAGATTTTGTATCATATTTCCAAAGGGGTATATTGAAGAACCCTATATCTTTGACATAATTGAGTCTATATTATATAGGTGCTCATCTAGTTTGGAAATAGTGACAAAATTGAGTCATATCCTAGTTTACCAAAATGCCTACAGACTCTACATATGAATTACTCTAAAAGTCCCTAAAGGTAGAACTCCAACACCTCACCTAGGATTGAATTTATGTGTTGCATTCTTCATCATCTGGGTGTGTGTGTTAAATCCCATCAAAATTATTTTCTACAATTTTTGGGATATTTTAAATAATTTTTAGGAATTTTTAAAATAATTTTTAGAAATTTAAAATTGGTTTTTATAATGTTTTGGGCTGTTTTATAATGTCCCTAAGTTCCTAAAACTTTTCATGGGTAGAATCCAAAACGCTAGATAATTTTGTGGGGGAAAATTGAATTTTTCAAACTTTAAAAATAAGCATTTTTTAGTCCATCGTAGGCTTACACGTGTTGGCCTTATATCGGCTGGATCTGTGTTTTCTCTTCCTCACATAACTGAGACCTTATTTAAACCGTTGAATCAATCTTATCAATGGCCTGCATGTCTTCTAACTCGATCCAAGTCTTAACTATTGGAATCAATCAGAGTGTTTTAAAAATTGGTGCATAGACAACCGTTAGATTTACATCGATCATTTGTTTTCAATCTTGGTCGTTGATTCTCCCTGACCTTCCAGAGCCCTCCACGTTCTAGTATAAATAAGAACTATATGTGCAACGTTTACGATCTTTGGATCCATTCATCTCTGAGAGAAAAAAAAGAGAAAAGAGAGAGAGAAAAAGAAAACCCTAAACCAACTCTGGCCAAATTCTCACCTGAAAATCCTTTTATGAGTTGAGTTAGTTCGAGTTTTGAGAAGATCCATCCTCTCTAGTTCTTAATCTCTTGTCCAGCCAAGTCACGAAGTCCTGATCTCATTTTTTTTTATAAAAAGTTAAGATTTGAGACTTTGTGATACATATCACGTATATATTACTGAGTTTGATTTCTTGTTTCAAGAAATCTCTATTTTGTTGGTTGTTTTTTGACCTTTATGTTGCTTTTAAAACCTAAACCAATAAAATCATTTCTGATTTTAGTTTATGAGAATATTCTAACTTAGATGTAGTTAAGATCTTGATTGGGGATTTACACTTTCATATATTTCACATTTCGTGAAATAATTATATATTTTCGAATAAAGAAAGTGTCTAGGATCTTGGCTCTTTTATAAAAAAAGATTCCCTCTTAATCTGTGGATAAAATTAAAGATCCAAAGTCTGAGAATTTTGATCAAATTGAGTTCAGAAATTTCTTTTGCATATTAGAACTCTCTTTGTAATTTATAATCATTTTGTCTGTAATAAGTGTCTGCGAGAAGCAAGCATGTGTTCGGCACGTCACATCACAACACTTTCAAACTACAACATTAAAAGCTACTGGTAGAGAGAGTTTGGACTTTAAGATTCGACGTAAAGCTAAAAGGAGTGGAGTTATAACGCTGAGATAACATGAACAACATCAGATCCTTGGGAGAAGTCAGAATAATCCCGAGGCGATGGTATAATTTCTGAACTTAGATTAGGTCTGATTGTGTGTTTTGATTGTTAAATAGTTTGTAATCTGTTACTCTATTTCAGTGGATTTTTATTTTGAGATGTAAAGACATCCGTGGATGTTTCCCCAATTGGGTGGGATTTTACCACATTAAAATCTTGTGCATTTGTGTACTTAATCTTCCTCTCATCCCCTTCTATTAGCATGCTGATTTAAAAATTATTTATTTTGGGTTTTCAAAACTTGGATACATAATATCTGAAATATCTCGTTCATAATTATTTTTATACACATCTTGTGTTAGCTATTTGTTTTAAGAAAATAGTTTCTTTAAAAAACTGTTTGGAGCCATTAGACTGTTTAATCTTGAATTAAACGAGTTAAGTGGTAATTTTTCAATTGGTATCAGAGAGTTGGTTTTATAAATTCTTTTAGATCTTGAGTTTCTGAAATTGTTTTCTCAAAACACACTATGGACGAGAATCTGAGAGATTAGGTAACCTGTCCAGGCCCCCTATCTTTGATGGAACCAACTTCCCTTACTGAAAGTGAGGATGGTTGCTTTCTTCCAAGGGACATTAGGAGATGAAGTCTGGGATGCTATTGAAAATGGCTATACTTTTCCTACTAAACCATTCGCTAAAAGAAGTACTGTGAGGATTAGTAAGTTGCTAAGTGAATTCACTAAAGAAGAAAAATAGACTTCCCTTAACAATAACAAGGGCAAAAATGTTATATTCATGTATATCAAAGAACATGAATTCAAGAGGATATCTTCTGTACTACCTCTAAGGATGCATGGTACACCCTAGGGATTGCACATGAAGGAGGCACACATATTAAAACTGCTAAAATCCATATGTTAAATTAGAAGTACAACACTTTAGTCATGACGGAGACTGAGTCATTTGATGATTTCTACATTAGGTTGACAGAAGCTGCATGTTAATGGGATAATTTATGATAGGAAAGAAATTGTCTCTAAAATTCTAAGGTCAGTTCCAAAAAAATTTAACAATAAGCATTATGTAATTGAGGAGATGGACGATCAAAACCTTACCCCTAAACTTCTTAGTAGCAAGCTAAGAACTGTGGAAAGGGAATTAGACTTTAAGAAACAATTAATATAGACTCATAAGAAACAACCTGCCTCCAAGCTTGTCTTTAGATTCACTAAACCTGAAAGTCATTTACTTGAAATTGACTTAGATTCTGATGAGGACTGTGACTTAGAGAGCTTGGATAACCGGATTGCCTTAATTTCTAAAAAGTTCAAGAAAATTATGAAGTTTAGAAATTAAATTACAAATAGACAAGGCAAACTTACCTATTCAAACAACTCTAATAATAGGCCTCATGACAAAAGACCTGAAAACAAACCCAGTAGAGACCTTAAAAACATTGAATGCTACAGATGTGGCAAGTTAGGACACTTATCCAGTGATTGTAGAGTTAGTTTTAATAAGAACAAGAACACTAGGGCTAACTTGTGCAAGACTTAAGATGACTCAAGTGAATCAAAAACTGACGAACCTGAGTCATCTAATACTTATGACCCTTGTATGCCCTTCTTTGCTTAAATCATGTACACTGATGATAAGGAATCTGATAGTGATATGTTGAATGATGCTATCCCTACTGATTTGTCTGCTTTGTCACTTGAGAATACGCGATGTGTGTGAGTCAAAGATAACGATCTATTATTGATGCCAATGGGCATGTGAGTCATAAAAATAAATCGTTATGGGCCATTGCACCCTGTAAACTGCACACTTAGTGACTTCGACAATGAGGACCTTTCTAACATTCACACACTATACACAAAAACTCTCAAGAAAAGCACTAGACTTGAAAAGATTGTCAAAGATCTTACACAGAAGATAGAAACCCTAAGTCATATGATCAAACAAAATGCTAAAGAGTACACTTCTCAGTGTCTAATTTATGAGAATGAAACTAAAACTTTTGAACAAAATCTGAAAGAGTTGTCCGTCTCAAATGAAATTTTGAAAAAGAAATATAAAGGGACATTGTTAGAATTGGAACAAACAAAAGAAAAGACATCAACAATCTTAAAAAAGTTTCTAATTTGAAAATAACTCTAAATGTTTTGAAGACTGTGTTGCTGAAAGTAAGACCAATTCTATTTGAGTGCCGATTTAAAAACTGTTTTAGTTTGGTTTTCAAAACTTGGATACATAATATCTGAAATATCTCGTACATAATTATTTTTATACACATCTTGTGTTAGCTATTCATTTTAAGAAAATAGTTTCTTCAAAAAACTATCCGAAGCCATTTAAACTGTTTAATCTTGAATGAAACAACTTAAGTGGTACTTTTTCACGCTCATCCACTACACACGTGTCCACGTATATCTCGATGTCTATTGATACGGCTTGTAACGTCTACGATGTTGAAAACGGCTCTTCAACTTCTTCACCGCAAAACCTAACAATGTTCAAGTGTAGAACAACTCCTCTTAGGTGCCAAAAATATCACTATAGCATATATTAATGATAACTCGAATCTTTGAAACTCTAAGGATGCATTTACTTTGGAAAACCTTTAAAAACTTTTGTGCAAAAATGTATTATTACGAAAACTGTTTTCTGGAGTACACACACACGAAATTCTGAAGGAAACATGCCTATATATATTTTTCCTAAGGCGGAAGCTCATTCAAACGACATCGGCCCATCGTTCGAATGACTGGTCAAGTCGTTTGAGCGACCTGCGAAACAAATTTCAATTTAAATCAACTCTAATTCATCGTTTTCATAGTAACACAATGTGTAAACCTTTTCAAACACTTATAAAACATTTCGAAACCATTAATTTATTAAAAATACCATCCAATAAAATTTCGAGTCCTATTAAATTTACTCATTCATACCTGCGTGATCTCGGAATGCAATTGTTCTTGAAGACGAATAAACTTGCACCAATTAGACCTTCGATGTAAATAATTCTTTGAAGATTTTTCGTAACGTCTTCAATGAACTTCAACACGGCATAGTAAGTTTAGGATCGTGACAATAAAAATACGATCTATGAATCAAACGTGTTTTGTTCCGGGAATAAGTGAAAACTATACAAAAGACTCAATTGGAAATTTTGTCCTTACAAATCTCCCCCTTTGACTATTCCCGGACAAAACCAATAGTGAAATGCCTAATCCGGGACGTCAATCTATATGACACCTAAATCCCATCCCATAGACCCAAAATAAAAAATTACAGGATAAGACTAGTCAAAGATGGTCCATCTCTGAATGTCTAAATGGGATGTAGACTTGAAATCTCGAATCTCTTTAAGCATGCCTACACACATAAAATAGACAAATACTAAGTGAAGTATGGAGGAACAAATGATATAAATCATAATGAAATATGTGAGCAAAATATTTTGATACAAATTTGAAACAAAAAGAAACTTTCATATCTGGATATCAAATATGCACAAACACGATACAAATGAATATGCAAATGTGTGTAAAAAGCAAACACAGTGCTCAACAACAATCTCCCCCTACATCACATACATCTCTCCCAATTTTTGTATCGAATAGATAACTCGGTGAAAATATTAACACATCTAGAATGAGATAAATAAATGAAATAAAACAACCAACTAATAATGATTAACAATATCAATTTCGTAGCTAGAAAACAGTAATCACACAAATGAATTATTCAGTCTAAGCATGTGTGACGAAACGAACAAATGCAGCAAAATATCAAATCTATCAAAGAGAACATCATAAACAAACTATCTAGAAGCAACCAGCACTACCCAAAATATGAACTTATGTAGCGGGGCACTGAAATAGGAAGGAAGCAAAAAATTCCAGACATCGCTCAAACGATCTAGCCATGTCGCTTGAACGACAAAACCCTATCATTAGGGTGAGAACTTCGTATGACACACTGTTATCGCTCGAACAAGAAATCAAAATGCCTAGTTTCAGTTCAGAAGGTTAAACATTGTTGCCTAGTGAAAAAATTTCATGAAAAATCTAACTGAAAAGGGTCCAAAACTATAAAACAGTACCAAAATAACAGCTAAACTAAGAAAACACAACAACCAAATGTGAGTTACATGCTAACATAGTACAAATGTGCTCAAACATGAACATGACAACAAATGAATCACAATTCTAAAACATCAAAATGATAAAAAAGCTCTAATTATTAGCTACAAATCATCAAACTTTATTTTAGCCATATGTGACAATTAAAGTGTGAGCTTAATGAACTAAATAATAAATCATGCACACAAATCTGGAATATTGACGATTCTATAAACAATAGCATCATGACACAATTTTTCAACGTTAGGATTCTTTGTATAAACCTGTTTAATTTTTATCCATCCAAACTCTCTTAAATATATCATATTTTTCTTTTGAATGAACATAAACTAATTTGGCCCATTTTTGGTATATAATTCTTTTTCTTGCCTTTTAATTTTTTTTTCCGGCTCTTTTAAACGGTGGCTTTCACGACGAGTCAATTTTACACTCTCACAGCTCTTTCCCGTGAACACTCATCATTTTTTCAATTACAATCCTCACGGTAAACGGTTCTTACATGTACACATCCTCCTTATGTCTACTTACGCATAGATGACAAAATTGAGATAAGAATGTCTCACCGAACTCATTTATGCAAAAGATGTCAAACATCCATATAAGCTCATGCATGTGTGTAAAGATGGCATATATACAAAGTCGAATGCATGTCAACTTCGAAACAACCCCATAATAAAATGGTCAAGATCATTCGAAGCATCAATAATTATGATAAAATGTCCTAGCCACATGGATAATGATAGTAAGGGGGTCCAAGCACACCAATATGCCATATCAAACATGTAAACTCATGACACATAAAAAAAACAAAAATCTTTTGGGTTTTCAACATATTTTGACTCAAATAAAAGAAAAATCTTTTTTACTTTTCTTAAAATATAATTAACCAAAAAATATTTTTGTATTTTTCAAATAAGACTCAATATAATACAAAATGATACACATATCATAATACTAACAAGATATAAATCATGATGCTTAGACTAGCGTATGACAAACATGGTAGCAAAATCGTCCTTTAGCTTCAGCATGGGAAGAACCAAGTGCAACCAAATGAGAACCATGAAGTTTTAGACCTAAAGCCTCTAAATCTGATTTCCTAACCCAAGTAAGTGTGACATAACGGGTGGCGATTTTTGGGATCGACACAACTTTATTCCTAAACTTCCTAGGAGAATTCCTAAGGTCATAACAAAAATGTCTACGGTGACCAATGGGAACAAATGTAAACAAGGTGGGAATGATTACCAAAATATCTAACTTTCCTCACTTTCATAGTGGGCTCTCTCACACGGTTGGTATTGTCTTTGGGAATGGGAACAACTCTATCATTGTAGCCTATACCATACCTATCACTTTTGACGTGGATGGTGCCTAACATCCTATCCAATTCTCCAACTAAGATTCCAAGTCAAACATAACCTTACTCAAGTCTTTCAACTTTTCTTCCAACTCACGAATCCTATACTCAAGCACAAGCCTAGACTCCTAAAATTCTAGCAACTCCTTTTTCAAAGTCTCCATCAAACCACGAAGACTGTCTCTCTCTTTCACAATATACTCTAGCTTCTCCCTAAGCTTTCTTTCTCGTGCCCTAAGATCCTCAATCAAAACATCGTTATTTTCTATGGCACGCTCATTCAACCCATGTAAGGACATTGTCCGTCATAATTAATTATATCATATACCGCTACAAGTTGCTACAATTCATCGGAGGATTGAGAAGACTATATCTACAAGGGACGAATCCGAATTTAAAGAAGTCTTCAACATTCAATCCCAACAAGAATAAATTTTGTAAAATGTGTTTAAGTTCCATTTACATTTTACATTAAAAGTATTGGGATATTTAAAAAAAAATTTAAATGGTTTTTAATTTTTCAAAATCATAAATGTTTTAGATAAATATCTCTTGATCAAGTGAAGAAGTTCTGATGTTTGAGGATTCCAAGTTATTTAAAACTTTAAAAGTTTTTAAAGGGATTAGTGACTAACGTTCAAACGAAGTCACATCTCGTTTAAATGAGATGGAGGTTCGCTCGAACGACGTCGCACTTCGTTCGAACAACATCGGTTTTTACTGACACGTCATCACCTTCATTTTTATTATAAATAAGGGTGTCAGGCTTCTGATTTTCATGTGGAGAAATAATGGTTTTCACATAATACGTTTTTCTATTATTCTCCAACCATTTAAGGGTTCATAACTTTTGTTTTACAATTCACAATCCCAATTGCTTTTGTGTGAGTTCTTTTGTGGAACCCAAAACCATAGTTTTCTATTGTTCATACTTTGTGGGGAGATCTCTACAATCGATAGTTGCATGCTATTGTAGAGTGAGTCGCTGCGAAGTTTATGACTGCATGTCATTAAGGATCTTTTGCCTGTTGATTATTTGCTAAAGACTGCGTGTCTGGACTGCGTATTCAGAATGCGTGTACTTGTGGTATAGCTGTGTGTGAACCATTATTGATTTTTAGCCTTTGCTTTGAAGGTTTGACGAAGGCACCGTGCGTTACACTTGTGGGTGATTATCAAGTTGTATGTAACTCCATGGTCTTGTAAGCTTGTCAAAGTTTTAGAAATAAAAAGGTTTTGCCCTGCAGGGATTTTTCCTGAAATTTGTGTCGCATATTGTACTTATGATGGTTTGACCCTTGCACGCACATAGCTATTTGAGTTTATGGAGTTAATTGATCTGTTTCATTAATTGACTCTAATTAAATAAGTTTATAATTAGAATTTGTGCATCTATTGGAATCAGTATCTCACACGGTCTTTAAAATTGGTATCAGAGCAGGTTACACTAATTTATCGCGTATTCCTATTTTTGGCAAAAATTCTGTGATTTTGATTTTTGTTGAAATTGTTTTTTGAAAATTTGTCGCAATATTTCCAAACGAAAACTTATATAGTCAGTTGACAATTTTTGACGGGTCTAATTATGCTTACTGGAAAGCCCGAATAAAACCCATTTAAAAGCAATCGATAAAAGAGTTTGGGTCATTTGTGAAAGAGGCTGGATTCCTCCCACTTTCACCGCAAATAATGTAACAAATTTAAAACCTGTGTCTGAATGGACTGAGGATGAGTTTAGGTGGAGCACTTATAATTCACGTGGGCTTAGTACAATTTTCGAACACGTCACCCCTGATGAGTTTCGACGTATTATGCCGTGTACCATGTCTACAGAAGCGTGGGATATTTTGCAACTCACCTACGAGATCACTAACCCGATCAAAGAGTCTAAAATTCAAAATTTGACCACTCAATTTGAGACAATCACTATGTTAGAGACTGAGTGTTTTGGCGAGTTTTTTGCACGTTTGTCTGATATTGTCTACACTAGTTTTAGCCTAGGTGAGCCTATACCTGATGCACGAGTGGTTAAAAAGATTTTAAGATCGTTGCCTAAACATTTTATCCCAAAAGTGATTGTTTTAAATACATGAGAAAATTTGAGTAGTCTGAAATTAGAAGAGTTGGTAGGAGACCTCCAGACATACGAAATTGACATGTTTTCCGACACTGTCAAACCTAAGGATAGGGGGATAGCGGTTAAAGCCCAAGATAAGAAAAAGAAAGTGAGTTTTTATTAGTCCGAGTCTGAGTTTGACATGTCCCTTCTTGCAAAGAATTTTAAACAAATTCTCTGATTTTCGAAACAAAATTCTTCTAATAAAATATTTTCGTAGAAAAATAAAAAGAAAGACAAGGCCAAAGAAAGCAGTGAGAAAGAGAAAGAGGGCGAAGAAAAGTTTGAAAATATAAAATGTTTTGAGTGTGAGGGTAAAGGGAACAAGTCATTTGAGTGTCCCACTAGGCTTAGGATAGAGGGGAAGAAAGTTGCCATGCCAGCCAGCCTTAGTGATAGTGAGGGAGACGAGGATGATGAGTCCGGTAAAGGCTTAGTACATCGTATGTGTGTTTCCTTTTTAGCCAGTCATGAGAGCACACCCACTTTGTCCCACGTCGATGAGGACACTTGTGCACGTGATACCCCCGAAGAGGTTTTGAGTGTTTTTAGCGAGTCTGAGAGCAAGTGCGCTAGTGATGATGAGAGTGAGCTCCATATTGCATTTCGAAAGTTGTACGTCGAGTCCTTAAAGACTAACAAATTTAATAACAAGTTGGGTCTCAAGGTGAAAGATTTGGAGAGATAGATTGAGAGTTTGAATGAGTTTGAGGCAAAATAAAGTCAACTCGAGAAAGTGAAGGTTTCTTTGAGTAAGCCGTTGATTGCTTTGAATAGGGAAAATAGTGAGATTATAGCCCACACGTCACAATTAGAGACAGATCTTAAGAACGCCCTAGAAGCTAAAGTCATTTTGGAGAACACATCTAAGAAGGTGGGAAAGATGTTTCTCAATCCTACTTTGGGGAATGGTGAGAGTTTAGGAATAAGCCATGACAGTGCGTCTAGTTCTTTTGTTGAACCCGAGTTGGTTCCTACTTTAGAGTTAGATTCACATGACTCTCATCCCAACCCACCTAGGCATCCCGTACCTGTTAGCAGATCATGTCCTCGACATTTTGAGAGAGGTGTTCCTAGGTCAGTTTATGTTTGCTCCCATTGTAAAAAGAGAGGACACCTTAGGGAGTTTTACTTTAAATTGGGTTATGTGTCACGCTTTACTTCTACATATGTTCGCACACATGCACCCACCCATAATACTTTACTTGCACATAATGATAGAAAGTTTGCACATATTCGAGAGCAAGTAAAGTTTTTGGTAAATATTTCTCATGATTTGATGGAGTTGGTTCAAAAGATGTCACCGTCTTTGGAAAACTCCACCGCATCTACCAATTGAGGCCCAGACTTGTTTGTTAGCATAGGTTGATTTGCATGATGTTATCTTATATCTATTGCTAGTATGTACCATTTGTTTTATACTTTGTCAGCATTGTTTGCTTTTCTTATTTTTGGTACTATTTTATCACTATTTTGAATCTGTTTGCCAATTCCACAAACTATTTTTTAGAGAAATTTTCCAACTAAACAATACTGCATGACATTCTGAATTAACTGAGAATTTTATTTTGTCTCGTTCTAACGAGAATCCATTTGCGCGAAGTCTTCTCGCGAGATCCCCTGTCGTTCAAACAACATGGAGTCTCATTCGAACGACCCCTGGAATTTTTTCTATTTACAGTCCTTTGCTTCATCTTGTTATACTTATGTGGTACTGCTGGGGTATTTCTAAACAGTGTTCGAAAAATACAAAAAGATTTTCTTCCTTTTAAAAAATTTGAAAAATCCAAAAAGAGTTTTGTTTTTTGTTTTCACCTTATATGAATGAACATTTAGGATGACCAAGTCATAACTTCATGCCATATCCATGTGACTATTTGATAGTGTTTTTGAGACAATATGTTGTGTCATTCACGTGCTTTACAAAGTTTGGAGTCTTTAAGATGATATAGTGTTACTACCTGTATGATTGACTCTATTTTTCCTTTATTGCACACATGCACGGATTTGTTTGACTTTTATGCTTGTCTATCACATGTTGGTTGAGTGTTTCCATCTCAGTTCTATCTATAGAACGAATCAAATGCAATAAAACTTGACAAAAATTAGTGCATGATATAAACCGTTTGTGAGATTGTGTGTTTTGAAAAATGGGGAAGGGCTACAAAAGGTACTCATTTATCCTTTGTCAATAAGCCACCGTTTAAATGGACTTTAAAAGTGAGGAATTAGAAATTATCCGGGATCCAATGAGGTTTAAAAGGGCCCTAAAAAATTGAAAGGCAATAAAAAAAACGTATGCCAAAAATGGGCCAATATTTTTTTGTTTTCATCACCTCATAAGAAAAAATAAAAAGCATTATCTTTCAATGAGGGAGTTTGGATGTAATTTTCAATGGTTTGCACGTCCTTGAAAGTCATGAAAAAGCATTACATAGTTTTTTCCATTATTGGTGTGGAAATCATTTATACTTTGATTTGTTGATATGATTACGACGATGTCATCTAAATCCAAAAGTTCTACACTTAAGGACTATTTTTTATTTTCATTCGTTAGGAGTACACTTATGCAGCGTGCACATATGATATGATTAAGCTGATTTTCCTATCGAATTTGTTCACACCCATTCATTCTGTTTCCATGCTTTGGTTGTCTAAATTCATGGTGTGTGATTTTTGTAACATCATTTTTTTGCATTTTTGTATAAAAAATTGAAAAAATTCAAACATAATTTGTTTGCTTTGTTTTCCCTGACACCCCAATTTAGTTTATGAGATTTATTCTTTTTCTTGTCTATTTCGGACAAATAGAAAAGGGGGAGAGCGAATTATGATATTATGGGGGAGCATATGTATGAGGGAGATTTGATTTATGCATTCATGTTTATGTTTAAATCATTTCAAATTCGATACGTCACGAGGTTTTTTCTTTGTCTCATGTGTGTAAGTATAATAGAAGATTTTGGATTGCACACCCTCGTGAGAAAAGCTTGGAGTTTTTGAAAAGTTTGAAGACTTGTCAGTTTATCTTTCCACTTTTGAGTTTTTGGGAGGGTAGATTTGTATAGGTCATATTTAGTTTGATAATTCGAATATTTATATTTTGTACCGGTATAAACATAGGGGGAGATTTGTAAGGACATTGTGCATCATAATTGATTCCATCATATACCGCTACCAATTGCTACAAGTCGTTGAAGGATTGATAAGCTTACATCTATAAGAGACGAATCTGAATTTCAAGAAGTCTTCAACATTCAAGCCCAACAAGGATGAATTTGGTAATATGTGTTTTAAGTTCCATTTACATTTTACATTAAAAGTATTGGTATATTTTTAAAAAAGTTTAAATGGTTTTTAATTTTTCAAAATCATAAATGTTTTGGATAAATATCTCTTGATCTAGTGAACAAGTTCTAAGGTTTGAGTATTCCAAGTTTTTTTAAACTTTAAAAGTTTTTAAGGGGATTAGTGACTGTCGTTCAAACGACGTCACATCTCGTTCAAACGAGATGGAGGTTCGCTCGAACGACATCGCACTTCATTCGAACGACAAAGGTTTTTGCTGACACGTCGCCGCCTTGATTTTTATTATAAATAAGGGTGTCAGGCTTCTAATTTTCATGTGGAGAAATACTGGTTTTCACATAATATATTTTTTTATTATTCTCCAACCATTTGAGGGTTCATAACTTTTGTTTTACAATTCACAATCCCAATTTCTTTTGTGTGAGTTGTTTTGTGGAACCCAAAAACATAGTTTGCTATTGTTCATACTTTGAGGGGAGATCTTTACAACCAAGAGTGGCGTGCTATTGTGGAGTGAGTCACTACGAAGTTTATGACTCCATGTCATTGAGGATATTCCGCATGTTGATTCTTTGCTAAATACTGTGTGTCTGGACTGTGTGTTCTTGTGGTATAGCTGCATGTGAACTATTGTTGATTTCTAGCCGTTGCTTTGAAGGTTTTCCGAAGGCACCGTGCATTACACTTGTGGGAGATTATCAAGTTCTATGTAAGTCAATGGTCTTGTAAACTTGTCAAAGTTCTAGAAATAAAAAGGTTTTGCCCTGCGGGGATTTTTCCTGAAATTTGTGTCGCATATTTTATTTGTGATGGTTTAACATTTGCACGCACGTAGTTATTTGAGTTTATGGTCTGACTTGATCCGTTTCATTAATTGACTCTAATTAAAAAAGTTTGTAATTGGAATTTCCGCATCTATTGAAATCAGTATCACACACGGCCTTTCAACCTAGCTTGTAATTTAGAGTTTTCCTTTTTCACTTTCACTGCCAAGGCATACAATTCATTAAGTGAAACTTGTAACTCTTTCAAATCAACCTCCTTTTCCTCACTTACTTCACCCTCACTCACTTAGGATTCAATGACCATGGAAGTGTCATGCACATGATAATATTCATGGGAAGATTTATCGTCGTCGCTCACATGACATGCCAAGAAAGCCACAAACTAGCGCTCATTGGGGGAACTCTCTCCCTCTTTAGGTTCACTATAACTTAAGGAGGCACTATAAGATATCGATTCTTTCCCTCTTTCTTAAGTCTAGTGGCACATTTAGAAACTTTGTGACCATACCCCTCGCACACAAAATACCTATCCGACTAAACCCTATTAAATCTCTCACTCTTATCTTTTGGGGTGGACTTTACCTTGTTGTTCTTAATTTTCTCAAACTTTTTGGCATCTTTCAATTGCTTTTGAAACTTAAAAAGGCGACATCCTCAAAATCAGAATCGGAATCATCATTCAAAACTTGAGTTTCCTCCTTCCGAGCTTTCAAAGTAATGCCCTTTTCTTTCTTTGGCACTTTCTTGGAGGTAAACATATCGAGTTCATAGGTTTGTAAGTCACCTACCATCTCTTCAATTTTTTTGAATCAAGCATACCTAGGAAATTTAAAACAGTCACTTTCACATCAAACCTACTTGGCAAAGATTTCAAAAAAAATTTATTACACGGTTGTCGGGAATCTTCTCTCCTAAGTTAAACGACGAGTTGACAATATTAGATAACCTAGTGTAAAACTTATCAAATGACTCACTCTCTAACATCTCAGTTGTCTCAAATTGTGTAGTGTGGTTTTATAACTTAAATGCCCTAACCGTGCTAGTGCCCACGTGAGTAAGTGCAAGTGTATCCCAAACCTCTTTTGACGTTTCACAAGTCGTAATTATATTACAATCTTCAGGTGTGACATGTGAGGAAATTACGTGCAAACCTTTAGAGAGATAAAGTGATAGACTATGTTCAGACTCAGTCCATGACTCAACGGATTTTAAACTAGTGACCTCACCCTCTCGTGTGACTGGTGGTTTCTAACCCTTTTTAACCGCTAACCACACACACTCATCAATGGATTTTAAAGCACTTCATATTCGCATTTTCCAATAAGCATAATTTGTGCCATAAAAAATAGGAGCACGAAAACTTTCAAAACCACCAAAATTCATCTAAAAATACATAAGGGATCAAGCACAATAAAAATATGTTTCTAGATATGATACCAATTTGATGCTCCCTTTTTATTTCTAATGCGGAAAGTGTTTTAAGGACAACAAAAATAATTACTCTTTTTATGAAAAAACATTTTTTCAATTTTTAATTCGCACCAAGTTATGAAATAATTTTAACTTAACTAAATTTTATCTTGATTAATCCTAAACATCCATCTAGTGATTAAAGCAAGTAAAATAAAGTAAAGGAAATAAAAATCATAACGTTGGATGTACCAGGAAACCACAACGGGAAAAAAAAACCTCGGACGACCCAAGCCAGACAATCATTATGAATGTGGATTTACAACGAACAAGCACAAGTCTTACTCAATGACTCGATCCCCATGAGACTTTATGCTCTTATGATCTTCAACCACTCCTCTCACACTGCCCACGTAGAAAATCCTTCTTCCACGATGCTCATCCACAACACACACATACATGTGTGTCTCGGTGTCTCCCGATATGGCTTGTAACATCTACGATGTTGAACACGGCTCTTTCGCTACTTCACGGCAAAACCCAAAAATGTTCAAGTGTAGAGAAACTCCTCTTTGGTTCCACCAAGATCAATATATCATATATTAATGATAACTCGGATCTTTTAAACTCTAAGGATGCATTTACTTTGGAAAATCCTAGAAAACTTTTATGCAGAAACGTATTGTTATGAAAACTATTTTCTGGACTGCACACACGAAATTCTGAAGGAAGTATGCCAATATATATTTTTCCTAAGGTAGAAAATCATTCGAACGACATTGTCTTGTCGCTTGAATGAGATAGCAATGTCGTTCGAACGATAGAGAATCTCGCTCGAATGACTGGTCAAGTTGTTCGAGCGACCTGTGAAATAGAGTTTCAATTTAAACCAACTATAATTCATCCTTATCCGAACAAAACGAAGTGTAAACCTTTTCAAACACTTATAAAACATTTTTAAACCATTTATTTAATAGATGACATCCTTATCCTTATAAAATAAAATTTCGAGTCCCATTAAAATTACGCATTCATATCTAAGCGATCTCTGAATGCAATTGTTTTTAAGACGAATAAACTTGCACCAATTAAACCTTCGGCATAAATAATTCCTTGAAGCCTTGCCACAATGTCTTTAATAAACTTCCACACGTCAGTCTATGTGGGATTGTGACGATAAAAATACGACCTATGACTCAAACTTTTTTTGTTCCTGGAATAAGTCAAAATTATACAACGAACTCAATTGGAATTGTTTTCCTTACATAGCCTTCAAAGTGAATAGGAGTCTGAGGGATAAATATCAGAGTTCCAATGTAGATGAGAAGTTTCTAATGTGTCGGGTGTGGACTGGTTGATGAGGCCTACATTTTGACACTTGTCCTTAGATCATGAGCCTAACGCGTTGCCCAAGAGGAGGCGACAACTGACGTTTTGTAATGTGTGCCCTAAATATAGGGCCTTAAAACTCGTGTCTCATCATTGTTAGGTTTAAAAACTAATTTAAACTCTCATTTTGTTGTTCATCTGCTAGTTTAGCGGGTACCATGTTTTATATATTTCTGGTAGCATTCTGAGTTTTTCGATGACGTTTAAGCTTTTTCAGCGGCTTCCATTGTTGACTTTTTTTGGGCCATTTTAGTGTTGGTTGTGGCCATTTTTATTGAATAGAGGTGGTTTTAGGGCCTCCCCCTACTTTACTGGTTATTTAATCTACAACGGTGTTTTTTTATCCAACACCGATCATCTTCTCCGACAGAACTCATTGAATGTTCTTGGTTGTTCTTGAGTTAGAGAATAAAAAATGATTTGTCTTCCCTATTTGATATTTTTGTCAACTTTTCAATCTATTTGTGGAATTTAGTAGTTTTAGCCAAATCGAACATCATCCCATGGATGTTAAGGAGGTTATATGAGTTAGTTGATCAATTTCCAAATAATAGGGAGAGGATCTTTAGAGAGATCTGTCAGTACGAGGCCGAAGCCAAGGTTAAATGCCAAGTAGAGGATTTTCCCTTGCATCCCATATTTCCAGATCCCTTAACTTTCATCCATCCTTCGAATGTTAAGAGACAATATGATTCTTTGCCATCTCGTCCCCCTATAGTTGCGAGATAAGATGACCCATTTATCACTTATTCCCGAAATGTTGTTATAAGTGAATTCGTCATGAGTGACGGTTCATATTCGTATAATGATGATGTAGACATCTCATCTTCTAAAGTATATAGTCCTTCATCATCTAGGGTTTCGTCCCCTACCAACTATTATAAACGTGCTATGAGGGTACCTGTCTCTCGTATAACTAAGGCTGGGGACATCAGGTCAAATGAGGTGGACTTATCTTCTAATGAGTCAGTCTTATTAGGGACGAGAATTACTGTATCTCACCCCCATTCTAAAAAGCTATCCTTATTTCCACCATTATAAATGGTGAATTTCAAGAGAGATTCCCAACTGGATCACCGACCCCTGATGTCGTAGACTCAGGAGATGAGGCCAAGGAGACACTACATACTTCCTTTGCCCAAAGATTTGAGAGTAACATGATTAAGGTTGATCTGTTATACTATAGGCACTTGTATGGCATATGTTTTGAGTTCACAATGAGGGTTTCGAACGAGTCTAAGAGAGCCTTCAATGGTTATCCCGGAGAGGTTACGGTATACGAATAGATGTTTAAACTCGGCTTTTGCCTCCCTATACATCCTATAGTACGAGCTGTTCTTGCCCACTTTGGTTTATCTCCAACCCAACTTCCCCCAAATTCATATAAAACTCTTCTCGGCTTCGTAGTGCTTTGGAAGTTCTGTCATAGTACCGACCTTCCAGTTTGCGTGTTCACGGCATGTTATAATGTTTCCTGCACTAAATCTCAGTCTTATTTTTATCAGTTCATGGCTAAAAAGCGAACCAAGAATGTGATTTTTATTAATCAAACTTCTAACCACCATTGGAAGTCAAGATACTTTATGTTTGGCGCGTGGGAGTTTCCTTCCAACCATCTATCATCTTTCGTTGAGCCGAGGGTACTCTGAAAATGGGCCAAAGTATCTATGTCTACTAAACTTGATCCTGATCTGAGTTTGGACGACCAGGATAAGATTAAGAATTTAAGGGTTCAAGATGAGGATGGTGGTCTCACCAGATATGAGGATATCTTGACCCCTCATAACCTCATCGGTTGGTCTTCATTGACCCTCTCACTAAGATTCATAAGTTATAGACTATAACATCATCTATTAATTATAGTACTGGCTTCAATACTTCTTATACTAACCTTTGGACCTTTGTAGAACGTCCAAGAAATAATTTCGATGCTATCTAGAAAATGGTGGCTCCAAACCTTTTTAACATAGTTAACAAGTTTGGTAAAAAGCCAGTGGCCACAGCTGGTCAGACAAAGAAAACTACTGGCAACCTTAGCCGAGCCGATGATGCCAGAAAGAGGAAGGAGAGAGTGGAGGATACTACTACACCCCATTATGTAAAATCGAGTCAACCGACCCAAGTATATAACGGGGATATACCGATCCACTTTGACGATGTCATTACTTCTCGTCTTTCTCAACTGAAGTTAAACGATGAGAGCGTTATAGGGAGTTCTAAGAAGTCCCTCAAGGCTATCACTTCATCGATATCTGAAACTGATAAGCGATTTCTTTAGTCTGTTGACCCATCTCTTCTTACAAAGTTTGGCCTCCACAAGGCAGCCCAGGTTTCCGTCTAGACTTTTCTCATTTTTATTCTTCCCAAGTTTTGTCTCATACCAAATAGATTCAAATGAAATTTTTCAGTCTATGCGTTCTTTCTACCGCCTTGGAGACTAAGTTGAGAAGAGGATTCCCTTGATTCAAAAGGGGAGAGATGCATAGAAGGTTGAGCAAGGTTTGTGGGATGATCTTTAAACATCAAAGGTTACTAAGAAGATAACAAACTAGGCATTGGACAAGCTGAAGGCTGATTATGAATAGGTATTATAGATAATGGCCTAAAATAAGCAAAAAAAGGTTGATGCTGCTGTCTAGGATGCCTTGGATGAGACAAAGTCACAGGTTGTGGCCGAGTTCGAGTAATCTGAAGAGTTTGGAGGTTACTCTTTTGAGTACCTTGATAGACGGATAAAAACTTTTGGTCGATGGGTAGCGCTCAAACACACCGAGGCTGATTCTAACCCCGAAGGACTTTGAAGGTTTGAACTTCAGCGACCCTCTTCTTGAGGCCGCCCTGGATGCGTGGAGGAGCCGACCAACACTCTTAAGGTTAATCCTGCCAAGTTTACTGAGAATGCCGAGGATATGGATGGAGATGGTGTCAATAATGATGGAGCCGATACTCAAACCTAGGTTGATGGTACTCATCCCTAAGCTGACGATACCATTAAATTCCCAGATCAGTCTGCTATTAATGAGACTATCTTTTGTTTGGGAGGCCAATTATGGTTATGCATGCTCTTTTCTCTATTGTAATTTGTACAACGTCGCACTTGCAAACACTTGGTGATTTTACTTTTTGATGATGTAGTATCATGTTTGAACATTCCACTGTTAAGTCTTGTTTGGGACACTGAAATGAGGACTATTGGCCTTTTTTGTTTATCTCTTCTCTTCTTATTTTTTTCCAATGTTACTGATGTTTTAATAAGTAATTATACTCGAATGGCTTGTAACTTTCATTCCCGAGTCGTTCCATCTCTTTGGAACTTCGTCTCATCCATAACTGAGATTAATATGACTAAAGCAGTAGTTTTCATCTCGTGGTTTTGAGAGAGTATGGTCGAGAACAATCTTGCCCATACACCGTTGTCTCGGCCAAGAGAGTTTTTCCACCAAGTTAATGATGTTTAATATGAACCACAAATAAGTAATTTTTCAATTTGAATTCACCAAATCATGGTGATCACCAAATTATGGTGTTATATCACAAGTCCCCTCTCGTCGTTTTGAGAGTGTATGGTAGAGAGAAATCTTGCCCATACACTGTCGTCTCGATCGAGAAAGTTATTTCACCAAATTAATTATGTTTAATATGAACCACAACTAAGTGTTTTTGAATTTTAATTCACTAAATTATGGTATTTTCACCAAATTATTGTGTTATATCACATGTCCCCTCTCGTCGTTTTGAGAGTATATGGTCGAGAGCAATCTTGCACATACACCGTCGTCTCGATCGCGAGAATTATTTCACCAGACTAATGATGTTTAATATGAACCACAATAAAGTGATTTTTGAATTTGAGTTCACCAAATTACAATGTTATATCACTAGTCCCCTCTCGTCGTTTTGAGAGTGTATTGGATAAGATCACTCTCGTTCATACACTGTTGTCTGGGTCGATATAATTATTTCACCAAATTAATGATGTTTAATATGATCCACAACTAAGTGATTTTTGAATTCTAATTCACCAAATTATGGTGTTTGCATCGCAAGTCCTCTTTCATCATTTTGAGAGTGTATTAGATGAGATCACTCTCGTTCATTCACTTTTGTCTCGGACAAGAGAGTTATTTCACCAAATTAATGATGTTTAATATGTTCCCCCCTCTCAGTGTTATCGAGAGTCCATGGACGAGGTTGACACCGTCTGGACTATCATGTCACCAAGAGTAAGTAGGATCTATTTCACCACAAATAATGTTTTATAACTTAGTATGAACTAATAAATAACATCTAAAATCATTCTAACAATAGAATATGAGAGAACACTTGGAAATTTTCATTCATAATTTGATTCTCATATACATCGACAAATGACACTAAATGAAACTGGTAAGAGACAAATGAAGTTAAAATGAAACTTTAACACAAAACTCTTACTGATAGTATTTTTTTAGGTGGCCAGCATTCCATGGACTGAAGAATGGCCCGCCATCTAAATTTTCCAACTGATACATTCCTGGAACCACATCTCCAACCACCCTATAAGGACCAGCCAGTTAGGATGAATCTTATTGGGATTCCGCCAAGTCTTCTTCAGACCTAGGTATCCTACTGCCAGTGACGAGCCTTTACCCTCTTATTATAGAACCTCATTGTACTTTACTGATAGGCATATTACCTAACCTCGGCGACCTCCCTTCTTTCTTTCACTATATGTGAATTTAATTTGCGTTCTGCAACATTCTCTTTTGGGTCATATGTTTGGACTTTGTGACTAGAGGGAACTAGATCCTCTGAACCATAGGCTAACATGAATGGAATTTCCCCCGTTGGAGTCCTCTCTGTCGTCTTATATGCCCATAAGACACCATGAACCTATCAGTTCATCTCCCTTTAGCATCTTTCAACTTTTTATTGATTTCATTAAGAATTATTCTATTTGTTACCTCTACCTTCCCATTGGCCAGGGGTCGGCCTGGAGTTGAAAAAAACTATTTAATGCTAACCCGCTCACACTAGTTTTCGAGGGAGATGTTATTAAACTGCTTACCATTATCATAAATCAAAGTGTTAGGTAGGTCGTATCTACAAATGATGCTTTTTTAGATAAACAAAAAGGAATTCTTCTTTATTATAATGATCATCGCCTCAGCCTCTACCCACTTCGAAAAATAATAAATAGCTACAATAAAATAGTGTAATTATTCACAACCCTTAGCAAGGGTTCTACCATGTCGATCCCCCAGACCGTAAATGGCCATGGGGATGTGATAGAGGGCAGGGGCTGATGAGGTTGATGGGTAATGTTGCTAAACCTTTGGCATTTGCCGCACTTCTTTACATATGCAGCTACATCTTTGGTCAATTTCGGCCACCAGTATCCCTGAGTGATGATCCTCTTCACTAACGACCTTACTCCAGTGTGACTCAAGAAATATCCCTTGTACACATCTTTTAAAATATATTATACCTCAGATAGATTAACACACCTGAGTAGAGGGCGTAGGAACCCTTTCTTATATAAGTTGTCTCCTATGATGGAGAACTTAGCCGCTTTGTATCTTAGTTTCTTCTTCTGAACTTTGGAATCAGTAAACTCTCCATCCTTAGTGTACTAGATGATAGGATCCATCCAAGAATATCCCATATTCAAGTTCAAACAGAATTCCACCATGTTGTCTTCATTTTCAATGGTCAGCCGATGTAGGATCTCTATCGACACCATCCTTTTGATTTCTATTCTCGTGGCGGAGGCTAACCTTTCTAAAGCATCGACTCGACTGTTGTTCAGCCTAGGTATCCTCTTCATCTTCACTTATCTGAATTACTTCGGAGCTTCTTTTACCCTTCCATGGTATTTGGCCATTCTATAGTCCTGGCCTCATATACTCTCAAAATTTGATTCACAACTACCCTGGAGTCACTATAGACCAGGAACTGGCCGACATTCAGTGTCCGAGCAAGGGAGAGACCTGCTAGGAAGGCCTCATATTTTGACTTATTATTTAATTCTTTGAAGTTTAACCTCGAGGCATATTCAATATCGGTCCTATCTGGGACCGACATAATCAAACTTGCTCCACTTTCGACGCTTCACACGAAGAGCCATCAACAAATAGGTTCCATACGATAGCATAATTTCAAAAATTACCCTCTTCTAGGGTCCCATTATTGAAGAGGTTTCTCTCTTCCTCATTCTTAGACACCTTACTTCTTATTATACTCGTCTCAGCCTCAGCCGAGGGAATACATACTCTTCTTTATTGATCACAAGTTATAATCTCAATCTCTTCTGCATCCACCTCGTCCCATGTGAACTTGGCTATAAAATTAGTTAGGTCCTGCCCCTTGATGGTCGTTCTTGGCTAGTAGATGATATCAACTCCCCCAACTCAATTTCCCAGGTCATCAACCTACCTGAATTCTTAGGTTATAGATGACTTGTTCAAGGGGAAAGTCGGTGAGGACGACCATGGTATGTTCTTGGAAGTATGGCTTCATATTTCTTGAGGAACAAATTGGAGCATAGGCCAACTTCTCCATTTTGAGATATCTTTTCTCGCCCCCTGAAGGGCATTACTATTAAAATACACTGGATTTTATACTCCTTCCTCGTTTATGACAATAGAAGAACTAATAGTCGACTCCGATACTACTAGATACAAATATAATTTTTGTCCATGAATTTGTCTTGACAGCAGGAGTGGGGAGCCGAGGTAGGTTTTCAAATCTTGAAAGGCCTTATCACACTGCTCCTTCCACTCAAAATCTTTTCTGAGAGCTTTAAAAAATGGAAGGCATTTATTAGTAGATCTAGACACAAACATGTTTAGTGTTGCCACCAATCCAGTTAGCCTCTGCACATCTTTTATTGTTGTTGGAGTCCTCATCTCTATTAAAGCTTTGATCTTCCCAAGGTTGGCCTCAATTCCTCTCTGGTTCACAATAAAGCCCAAGAACTTTCCTACTCCTACACTGAAGACACACTTGGCAGGGTTGAGTTTCATCTTAAACTCGTCCATAGTATTAAAATTTCGCTCAAGTTCAGCCACATAAGTGTCGACCTTGAGACTCTTTGTCAACATATCATCGATGTACACCTTCATCATCTTCCCGATATGCTCTTCGAACATATTGTTGAACAATCTCTGATATATTTCCCTAGCATTCTTCAAGCCGAAGGGCATGACCTTGTAACAATAGATTCCCTTATCAGTTATGAAAGATGTCTTCTCAGCATTAGTCGGGTCCATGGATATCTAATTATTGCTTGAGTAAGCATCCATAAAGCTCATCAATTCATGGCAAGTTGTGGCATCAACCATCTAGTTGATCCTCGATAGTGGAAATCTATCCTTGGGGCAGGTTTGTTCAGGTTCATTAAATTAACACATATACTCCACTTGCCATTGGTCTTGGGGACGATAACAACATTTTCTAACCACTCAGGGTAAATTACCTCCCTAATGAAGTCGAACTTTTCTTACTTCTTTTCCTTTTCTCGAATGGCACTATACTTTTCTTGAGAGTAGACTCGCCATCTCTGTCTTATCGTCTTTGCATCCTCGACCACTTTGAGCTTATGGCAGAAGATCTTCGTATTGATGCCTGATATATCCTCATGGATCCAAGAAAAGATGCTCTGCCTCTTCTTTAACAATTCAATCACCTCTTCTTAGATATCCTTCTTCATGGCTTTGCCCATTTGGACGATTTTTTCTAGCTCATCCTCATTGAGGATGATGGATTCTACGTTCTTTGTGGCCTTACCCTTTTTTAACTTAGCTTATCTCTAGGGTCCAACATATCAATGTTGTACATTGTAGTGGCTCTTTTGTATGCCTCCCTCTCCTCGATCGAGTTGAAGTAGCATTTGTGTGCCTTAACTTGGTCACCTTGAACTTCCCCTACTCTATATGGAGTCAATAATTTAATTATATGGTGAACTATTGAAGGAATAACCTAAAACTCCTTGAGGGACACCCTTCCCAGAATTATATTGTAGGTCGAGTAGACATTTTCATCCATGACAATGAAATTAATCTTCTTCGTGAGGCATTTTGGCCAGTTGTTACCCATTCTGACTTCCATTTCATAGATCCCTAAAGGGTGAACTTTCTCTTTTCTGAAGTCGATGAGGGGTTAATGATATGGGACCAGAATCTTCTTACTCAAACCCAGACCTTTATAGTAATCCCAAATATTCTTGGATCGTCGACCAATATTCTTGGAACCTTATACACATTCACATGGGTCGTAATCAACAATGGATCATCATGAGAGCCTCATATCCCCTTAAAGTATAGCCTAGAGAAACCAACAATCTAAGTATTCATTTCAACTTTAGTTCTGTTTACCTTCTTAGGCTCAATCACCGCTGACTGCACTTCCTTAGGGTTTGAAGGAAGAGCTTTTGCCTCCACCACGTGAGACTTTTTATCTGCAATCTATTTTCCTCCTCCAGTAAGTCCTCCGCAAATCATCTTAACCCCAAGAGAAATCTTGCTCTACCGAGCCTTAGTGTCGATGATTAGAGGTGGCAGGTCAGGGTCTGCCTTATCATCATCACCTGAGTCATCATCATCATCTCGATTGGCTGGAGTATCGAGCTTGCACTTATTATTCCTCCTCTTCTAGGTGTCGTCTCAATGACCCTTTGAACAGCTCCTGTCAACATACTTTCTTAGCTTACCAACTTTCAGTATCTTCTCAATTTCATCCTTGAGAGCAAAATATTTGTCGATCAAATTCCCATAGTCTTGGGGAAACTCACACCATATATTCTTGTTCCTCTAATGGGGAGGATCCTTCAGCCTCTCACCTTAGAGATTTTTGCTATAAATTAGGTAGAACTAGTTATACACATACTCGTGTACACCACCTTAGCTACTTTTCTAGTATTAGGGAACGAGTTGAATTTATAGTCGCAATTTCACATAGTTTAATGGAAGAATTTCAACGAATGTCTTTGCTATTTGAGAATGCTTCCAACATTCCAACAAGATTCAATAACAACAAGGGCAAATGAACAGTTATCGCCACTTAGGTACCTAAGCGAAATGAGAAAGATCTTGTCGTCGATGTTTCTCTCAAAGCTCAAAATACTTCCCAATGGTATTTTGATAGTGGATGTTCTAGGCACATAACAGGTGATGTCTCATTTTTCACACACATTGAGGATTATTAGGAAGGTAAAGTCACCTTTGGAGATGGGTGTAGATCTAGCATTTTAGGACGTGGGAGTGTTGAGATAACTGGAATTCCTAAGCTAGATGGTGTGGTGTACGTAAAAGAGTTAAAAGCAAACTTGATTAGCATAAGCCAACTGTGTGGCGCAAACTTTGCGATAAAGTTTGACGTGTCTAAATGCAATGTTTATGATCAATCCGGTAAACTTTTACTTCAAGGTGTGAGGACGGAAGATAATTGTTATGGGGTTGTGCCCAAGTCATCTTCTGTGTGCAACAGTGCTAAGGTCTCCACTATGTACCTTTGGCATCAACATCTAGGTCACGTGAAGTTTAGACATCTTGAGAGATAGTGGAAAAGGACCTAGTTCGTGCCTTACCATCACTTGGGAAACCAACTTCCATGGTTTATGGACCTCGCCAATAAGGTAAACAAATTTAAAGTCCCCATCGGACGTTAAATACCATTACTATAACACCTCGTACTTTTGGGCTTTTATTAATTACTTAATTTGATAAATTTTAAATTACTTGTGTGTTGTAATTTAATTGAATTAATTAATTTTAATATTACTTAAATATTAATCTGGTGATTAGATGATTAATATTTATGGGATTTAAATTTACTAAGTGTATAGTAATAATTTATTAAGTTAAGAAGTGAATATTAACTTTTAGTAAAATAATTTGGATGGAAATTCTGAGAATACGGTTTAGTCCGGATGGGTCAAAATAGTCAAAAAAGAGTTCCCATGGGTAGTAAATGGGTCTCGGAACATTTTTAGACATATTTGAGTCCACATAAGAGTGTTTGGGCCCTTTTAATAAAGCCCACAATCCTAAAAACGGGATTGACTTAATAAAACCTAAAAGTGGGAGGGTGTGAGAGCCATAACTCATTTTAGAAAACCTAATCAAGTAGAGGACAAAAGAGGGAGCAATTAGAGAAATATTAGAAATCTAAATCAAGAACAAGTGTGGACAGTCTTCATCAAATCATCATCTACACCAAAGAGATTCAGACCCTACAAACCCTACAAGGTAAATGGTTAAACTTGCTCTAAATTAATTGCATAGTTATATTTATATCATAGTGGGTGTTAGATAAATTCCATGTTCTTGGATTAGTTTAATATCTAATATGGATTAATTAGAATTAAGTGTTCAATCATTAGAGAAATTGAGGAGTTTAAATTACTAAGCCTTAAATTCGTGGGGACTATACTTAAGACTTGGGGATTTGAAATCTTGTGTTTTGTATATTTGCAAAAACTGTTGCTGTAAGAATGAATATGAGTTCTGGGTTTGTAAAATTCATTAATGGCGGATAGATTTGGGGATGACGATGGAGGAGAGAGAAAACCAGGGTCATTAAAACAACCTGGTTTCCATTTGAGCGACGGCTACTGTCGTTCAAACTACCGGCTAGTCGTTCGAGCGAGGTTGGATTTCCGACGGCAGTTTGCCCCTTCCCTTGTTTTGGCCCTGGTTCAGTTTTTGGGTTTGCTATTTTGTGCTTTAGCTTTGGGGGGCTACAGTTACAGGCTGAATTGTGGAGCATTTTAATGGGATAGTTAGGATGATAATCCCAAGGGGAAATTAAGGTTTAAATTGAGTGATTTAAGAACATTGAACTAAAAAGTGTGCAAGACTTATTGAAAAGAATTTCAAATAATAAATTCTGATTATTTTATTTTTGGACCAAGTGAGCAAGTCCGGGTATATTGGATGAGTGACGCCAAGGTAATAAATTAATTAATGCGTGTTTAATTAAATTTGAGTTAGAATATAGACTCGGGGATAATTTGGGCTAGTGCTACTGATTTTGTGCATGGTATAGCTGGGATTTAATTTAATGTATATATATACAACAGTGTAATAGTGTGTGTGTGTGTGTATATATATATTGTGTGATCATTGTTGATACCAAAAAGTATTCAGATATGTGGAACATTCGGATACTTACACGTGGTGTACGGTGGAAGATTATTCCTAGTCAACAAGGATGAAATGCCGACCAACTTCACGGATGCCGACCAACACCAGGAAGACCGAACAACGATGACAGGAAAACACCAACAGTTGTATACATAAATGATTGTACATATGTAAATGTCTACGATATAAAGACATTCCATCCTTTGATATTCCAGTCCTTGTACACCCCTGGGGGCTATAAATACATTGTAAACCCTACATCCAAGGGACACGAAAATGGAGGCAATTGAATAATCCTAAAGCAATACACAACAGTTGATGTAGTCTCTTCCCTTAAGACGAACGACTTTAAAAATCTCTTATCTCTTTTATTTCTATTTATCTATGATCAATTAATAGCCTAGTCTAGTTTTTTGCATCAACATATTGGCGGCTTCTGTGGGGACAATATTTTTAAACGATCTCATTCAATCAAACATCTAAATGGCTGAAATTCCTGAATCAAGCCTCAGGAACGAAGGTATTCTGCCTGATCCTTCTGCTATTTCATCTGCAAATGATTTAATTGGGATTCTAGTCACACTTGCAAGAGGCCAAGAGTCTATGTAAGATACTATCAGGCAACTTGCACAAACTCTTCAAGTTGGAGCACCTGATCTATCTACTCAAGGAAATATGCCACCACCCCCACCAATAGGTGGTCGATGTAGCCACTCAATGACAATAGGAGATGTCTCCTACCATACAAGGTCAAATTCATTACTTAGGACATCGAAATATTTCCACATGCAGTCTTATTCTCCAGAGAGGCGAAGTGCCTTAGAGAGATTAAGTCGTGCTTCTCCCTTTGATCATTTGGTACCCAGGGGAAAAAATGTTCTTAGGTAAATGTCAGGTAACACCCGACGATCATCTGATCAAAGGGAAATCACAACTCAATCTAGATCAAATGCCCGACGAACTACTACTCAGACCGAGCAATGGCATCAGGAAGAAAGTACATCAACTAATAAAGTTGCAATGTATAAATCTGGTGCTACCAATGATGCATGGAAAGGCTCCATAGAGGGATTGGAATATAGATTAGGGGAAATGGCAAAGACAAGAAAACCACTACAAAAAAGCTTTGTAAAGGGTCTCTGTTTGTGCAGGCAATTGTGGATTTCCGTACTCCAGTAAAGTTTAAGGCTCCAGTAGTAATACCCAAATATAATGGAAAAACTTATCCAGTTCTACATATAGAACAATATCAATCAGTTGTTGATATTTATGCCATCCCCGATAAAATGAGATGTAGAGCATTTTCTGGAACCATTACTGGATCTGCTCAAATCTGGTACAATGGTCTTCCTCGGGGACACATTTTTAGCTTCAGCCAACTAGCTGAGCTATTAATAAACAAATTTTTCTTTAGAGCAGAACCTGTGAAGAGGTTGGCACACTTACTTAGTGTAAAACAAAAAGGAGAGAGCACCAGAGATTACATCACTCGTTCTAATAACGAGAAACTAAAAGTTATAGATTATGAGGAGAAGACTGCAATAACTGCCTCATGAGTGGATTTCTCCCATAAAAGTTGTATTACACTCTCGCTATGGATCCTCTGAAGATAATACAGAATTGATGGCTAAAGCAGCAAAGATCCTGAATACCGAGGAAGCAATGACAACCAAATATATCTCGGGCACAAACGTTGATGGTAAGAAAGATCATAAAGACCCCAAAGAACACATGGAATAAAAATAGAAAGGAGTGTTGGAACGACTCAAGAAGTACAACGATTATACTCCGTTAACCATGGAAATTCTCCATATTTTGGAAGAAATCAAGCATAATAAAGATGTGTGTTGGCCTGATAAGTTGAGAAGTTCCCCGACTAAGAAAAATAAAACTAATTATTACAAATTCCACAGGGATCGCGGTCACACAACGAAACATTGCATAGCTCTTCAAAATGAGATTGAAACTCTCATTCAACGAGGAAAGATGAATCAGTATGTTGATCGACAGAACAACGAGTGGATTCAACAAAGATCAAAATCTCCTTGCAAGCCCAGAGAGGAAAAGAAAATAACTCATGAAGATGAATTGGATGAGGATCCCGATATCCCTAAAAAACTTCAAGAACCAGAGCATGAGGTATTCTGTATCAATTTTGGTTCTTTTAATTGCCAAATAATTATGGGTGCAGATGAAGGAGGAGGAGGAGATCATAGAGCTGAGTGAAAATCTTAACTCTTGCACAAGCTTGCTCGTACATACAAAAGGTCAGCCTTGCTAAGGAAGATAAACCAAGGAAGGTTAACAAAGACAAAATAGTAATTGGTTTCTCTCAAAATGACCTTTCAGGAGAATTGTATCCTCATGACGACCCATTAGTAATCAAAGTCAGAAAGGAAGAAATCATTGTCTCCAGAGTATTAGTAGATAATGGCAGCTCAGTGGATATCATATTCTATCCTTGTTTCAATAACTTGTATTTTAAACTCATCTAATTATATCCCTATCATCGGGAACTAATAGGCTATGCCGGTAAGAAAGTCTTTCCTTTCGAAACCATTAAAATCGAGGTGACGATAGGCACCTGGCCAGCTAGCCTAACAGAGAAGATGTGTTTCTTTGTAATGGATAAAAACATCCATTCAACTTATAATATAATCATAGGAAGAGTAGGGCTAAAAACGTTTGAGGCAGTACCATCTACTATTCATCAGTGTCTAAAATTCTCGACTAATTTTGGTGTGGGGATTGTGAAAGGTGATCATAAAGTAGCTCGGGAATGTTACTACTCTCCTGTCGAACAAGAAGATTTTAAAGAAATAAAGAAGAACACCACAACCTATCAAGTGAATACACCTGATCTTGATGAAGAATCTAAGGTTGAAACCTTAAACCCAAGGGAGGAAATAGAGCTAGTAAAGGGACAGATCATGGAAGCAACTGAAAGCATTATGTTAGACGATGACCAACCAGAGCGCATCACTCAAATAGGAACAACATTGGATCCTGTTCTTAAATAATAATTGGTGAACTTCCTTAAATAGATAAATCATGTGTTTGCCTGGAGTCATGAAGATATTCCTAGGATACATCCTAATTTCCATTGCCATGAGCTCAACGTAAACAAATAAGTTAAACCAGTAAAGCAAAGACGAAGAGTGTTTAGCCCCGAGAAGAACCAAGCCATACAAGAAGAAGTTGAAAAGCTTCAGAAAGTATCTTTTACTAATGAAGTGAAATATCCAAACTAGTTGGGCAATGTAGTTATGGTCAAAAAGAAAAATAACAAGTGGAGAATGTGTGTAGATTTCACAGATTTAAATAAAGAATGCCTAAATGATCACTTTCCTTTGCCCCGAATAGATCAGCTCATGGATGCAACATCAGGATATGAGTTACTCAGATTTATGGATGCTTATTCTAGTTATATGCTAGAATAAGAGGGCATTACAGAGTATGTAATGATAGAGGTAAATCGTGAGGATATATTAATGTGATTATTAGGGGTAATAGTACTACATATGAATTCGGAGACTCGGGTTGCATGAATACCTAATGATTATTATAGGTTATGTGTATGTACCTATGTGATGAACTATTATGAGTATTACATACCTACGCTACTTGCTATCGGGTGGAGGTTGCGTGTGGTGGACGATCATATCTTGAGGAGCCTTCGGGGGGATTTTAATTCGTATCACTAGAACATAGAACCTTGGTACGGGCTATTATTGAGAATTATAGTGTTGACGGTCATAAGGGTGCATAGGTATGTTTGTACCCCATGGGCTTGGAACTATGTTTGCCTGCAATATATGTGTTTGTATTGATGGTTCGCGGGAGATTGAGCCTATAGTCCTCTATGCAGTGAGCGATACACCGAGACATGATAGCAGAGTATGCATTGCACCAAGGGGTCCTAACCCAGGGGTGCAGGATTAGTGTATATATATATATATATATATATAGTGTGATAAATATATGCATACTTGTGATCTATTCTACTGTGTGTAATTAGTAGATATGGAAATAATGATATTTAAATGTTCTTAGTGAGGAAAATAGTACCTACGAGGATAATGGTTATGTATATGAATAACTATCCTTAAACATGTGGTAATATGGGACACGGGTGATACGGGTCAACGCATAAAATTATTGGTGTGATAATAGTTATCTTCAGACTAGTTAGGAGGGGTAGAATAACTAGGATGGGTTAAATATATGCGTTAGGTGTGCACGTTAGATGGGAGTTGAGCATCTCAAGTGAGAGTATGAGGATCTAACATGCACACTATATGTGCTATTATTTTCATTTAAGCACTTGCTGGTTTTTAAACTGTTTTCAACTCGGGCTCTGTCCCTTTTATTGCAAATCTCTTTTCTTTTGTCAAATCTTTTTAGGTTCCCATCCACGGGGACACCAGGGATAGAAGTTCCACTCATTTGACGAATTGTATCTACTGTGGAAGTTACAAGACTTGGTAGTAGACGCCTCTATAATTCTCATTCCTCCATTTTCAGTTAGATATTTCAGTTAGGGCATGTCGCCACTTTTACTTATTCAGACAGTCAAATTATGGATATATGCATTTATTCCTTTCAGCAGTTGGTTTATTTTTATTGGATTATTGTATTCGGGATTTAGGTTGGATGTGTTTGATCCAGTCTTATTTATTACCTTAGTCATTTTAATTTCATATGAGAATCGTTGAATGGTGTATGTTTGGTAATTGATTAATTTTCTTTTCATGTTAATTAAAAGACAAAATTTTGACATCAACCTTTTTAAATACTAAGTGGTTAGTGTTAATAATAAAGTTTTCAACAGTAATGCATTTACTGAATCAGCTGGATATTTTGGAATAATTTAATAAAGGACTGATCACCTGATATTTAATTAGGCAGGGTGTCACTGTTAAGTGCTAGCATTCGATGTTTCCAGACACTTATTTTACATGTGGCGAGATGGGGCATGAAACCAATAGGTGCTTTAAGGAAAATCAGGGCGCACATGGGAAAGTGGTCAACAAGGGTACTAAGAATGGCAATATCCTAATGTTTTTATCCCACCAATTATTTTGGTGACAGTGTTACCATATCCACTACTGGCTCAGACATAGGGCCATCCATGTTATAGTACAGACAGGGATCACGTCGCACCTATATATGATTATTCTCCAATTCAGGTAGAAGATGGTATGTTTCTTATGCATGGGAATGTTGGTCATGTTTAGTTTATAAAAGGACGTCACATTCATTTCCTAGTATACTCTTCGCTCAGTCGTCTAGGTTTTTCGATTTAGAATCTGTCGCATTTTTCTACATTAATTCACCATCGGGTCAAATTGTGCTTATTCATTTCATGTATATGTGATAATTGTGGATATTAGGAGGTTATGCTTGGTAGTTTATTTATTAATTTTTAACATGTCTAAGTATGATGTTATCTTGGGAATGGCCTGGTCATCTATGTACCACTCTATTGTGGATTGATTTCATAAGTCCATCAATTTTTTCATTTCGGGAGTTAGGGTTTCATTCTAAAACCATGTATGACGTGTGTCAGTTCACTCTGAAATAAGAATCATAGTGTGAGAAATCCTTATATTTAGTTTAAATATATTGTAGACATATCAATTAATAGAGCTCGGTAGAAACCTAATGAGTCAGCATTGTCTTTGAGTTGATCCCTAAGAAATCCATATTCTGGTTTTAACACTATTAAAAGGATTAAAATCTATATAGAGAGTTGACATCTGTAGAGGGGGCTTGAAGGTAATCCTAAGATTATGGATAATTCCCCCATTAGCAACAGTGTTTGGAATTAAGAAGCTGAGGCAGCTTAGCGTGGCAACTCATACTTTAGCTTTTTGTGTTAGTCATATTGAATTTTTGTTTATATTGACTGTAAGCTATAACGGTTGTAATGATATAACGAGAATAATAATGAGTTTTAGTGTGAGGTCAAACGGTACTCGCGAGAGACCAGGCTTGGCAGGGCCTGGGAGAGCTTTCATGCTCTATCGAATGACCTCGCCATGGGAACTTTAGAGGGACTTGGTTTAGAGGATTGAGAACTGAGGCACCGTTGGGGATTGTCCTGACCATCTTAGATACACCTGGTAAAACACCGAAAGACCCTAACCATGGAACCTCTGGCGGAGCAGCTTGGAGTTTCATCGGGAGTTAGGCTATGAACCAAACGGCCCTCTACTGAATGTCAAATCTACTGTAGGTGATGTCACTAGCCAGTTAAACAATGTCAGACATGCACTTGAGTAAAACACCATAGTATTTGGGGCTATCAAGCAGTTGGTGAGCCACCTCTGCGACAACATTCCCCTGACACACATGGGTTAGGCAAAAGGCATGTCTTGGCATTTAATGTTTATGATGTGGAGACAACTAGTGCATCAGGTATTTAATGTTATGACATAAAGTATGAGGGATGTCTTTCATAGTCTTTAATGACTGAGTTGCCTCGGGGATGGTGTAGGGGGGCTATTTAAGGACATCAACCATCCCTGAGGAGAGGATGATCTTTTTGAGAGTTTAATAAGTTATTGCTAGAAAGAATACACAACGGAGAGAGAGATTTATTACAACCCAGAGGTCTTATTCACTCGCCATTGTCATTTATTACGAAGATTTAATACGTGACAGAGATCCTTGAGAGTGTTTGGTGTGTTTGACTGCCTACCAAGGTGTATCTATGGTTCTTACATCTCTCTCCGTCTAGCTAAGTTACTTCTAAGTTCATTACTACTTTCTGATTTATACACGATAGATTTGTGAGTTTGAACTTAGTCTTATCTTCATTAGGTTTGTGCTTGCATGCTCTATCACTAATATAAGGTTTTGGATAATTAACTTATCATCACCATACTTCAAAGGGGTTACGCCTCCATCTATAATCTAAAGTACCCACTTACATTTGGCGACACTGCTGGGGAGGCATTCTTTTAAGTAAGGCGTATGGCACAAGATAATGCTACTCGAAGGCTCAACTTTGATGACATCCAGCATAATGAAAAATAGGCTACGAGAGAATTAGAGGCCCTAAGGGATGGGGATCCTCGAATAGAGGTACCTCCACTCTAGGCGGCGACAGTTGTTTCAGGGGTGACATAAAATTCCATGAGTGCAGGGTTGGGAGCCACTCAGGTGGCGCTCCTCATGAGTAAGTTTTATAAGTTTTTGAAAACACCGGTAGCTTCAACGATGCTGGGAGGATTGGAAGCCCATGCCTTTGTAACACCAGGGGCAGTCCCCACAGCCCCACCAGGTGCAGGTGCGGCGGTAACGATCCCATTAAGCATACCGTCTATTGTGAATCCAATCGTGGGAACCTCAGGAGTTTTAACGGTCCCAACTATGATGACTGGTCCAGCTGTAGTGAGCACTCAATCAATAGCCCCGTTGGTTGTTGCCCCAGTAGCATCACCCATGGAGGAAATGATAAAGGAGATGCAGAAAGAGATAATGAAATTTATGAAGGTTCCTCTCAATCTGCTGGCGAGGTAGCTTCGGTTTATGATGACTTTCGAACACCTTACCCCAGGAATACAATGATGAGCCCTATCCAAAGGACTATATTCCCCCTATCTTTGAAAAATATACAGGGAAAGTTGGGAACCCGAAGGAGCATATTAAGTGCTTCGTTGAACACTTGAGAGCGCATTGTATAACAAGAATCTTAGGTTGAGGGAGTTTTCCAAATCCTTAATCGATAAAGCATACACCTGGTACACCCATTTGGCTCCTAACAACGTTTCTAAATGGGAGGAGATGCATGTATTGTTTATCCAGAAGTTCTTTCTGGTAGAAGATGAATTCACTTTGACCCAACTGGGTAGGGGGAAGCAACAACCTGGGGAAGAAGTGGTGGCCTACGTTCGAAGGTTCAGGTAAAGATCCCTCGATTTGAGGGAGGAGGCCAAAGAATTCAAGTTATTACAGATTTGCACTGAGGGGATGCTTCCTGAGTACATCTGCCATTTATCAATGAGACACGCGAGGGGACTTTTTCGGCGTTCTTAAAGCAGCAAGAAATATCTCCTTGGTGGTGCGACCAAATCCGATAGTGGTGCCCATGATGTTTAGGAAGCCGATACAACTTGTGGGAGGAAGGTCTCAGCCCCCACGGGTAGGGTAGACCGAGGGAGCAGATGGGGACAAGGCACCGAAGAAGGACAGTTAGAGGAAATAATGAGTTTATGAAAATCTTAACAAGTATTTTCATCGTTAAGTCACCGATATAGGTGGAGTTTTTGAAAAAAATCTTAACAAGTGTTTTCGTTGTTAAGTCACCGATATAGGTGGAGTTTTTGAAAAATCTTAACAAGTGTTTTCATTGTTAAGTCACCGATATAAGTGGAGTATATGAAAATCTTAACAAATGTTTTCGTTGTTAAGTCACTGACATAGGTGGAGTTTAAGGAAAAAATCTTATCGAGTTTTTTCGTTGTTAAGTCACCGATATAAGTGGAGTTTATAAAAATTGTAACAAATATTTTTGTTGTTAAGTCACCAATATAAGTGGAGTTTATAAAAAAACCTTAACATGTGTTTTCGTTGTTAAGTCACCGATATAGGTGGAGTTTATGAAAATCTTAACAAGTGTTTTTGTTGTTAAGTCATCGATATAGGTGGAGTTTATAAAAAAAATCTTAACAAGTGTTTTCGTTGTTAAGTCATCAATATAGGTGGAGTTTATGAAAATCTTAACAAATTTTTTCGTTGTTAAGTCACCGATATAGGTGGAGTTTATGGAAAAAATCTTAACAAGTTTTTTCGTTGTTAAGTCACCGATATAGGTGGAGTTTATGAAAAAAACCTTGACAAGTGTTTTTGTTGTTAAGTCACCGATATAGGTGGAGTTTATGAAAATCTTAACAAATATTTTCGTTATTAAGTCACCGATATAGGTGGAGTTTATGGAAAAAAACCTTAACAAGTGTTTTCGTTGTGAAGTCACCGATATAAGGGGAGTTTACGAAAATCTTAACAAGTGTTTTCGTTGTTAAGTCACCGATATAGGTGGAGTTTATGGAAAAAATCTTAACTAGTTTTTTCGTTGTTAAGTCACCGATATAGGTGGAGTTTATGAAAAAAATCTTAACAAGTTTTTTCGTTGTTAAGTCACCGATATAGGTGGAGTTTATGAAAATCTTAACAAATATTTTCATTGTTAAGTCACCGATATATGTGGAGTTTATGGAAAAAATCTTAACAAGTGTTTTCCTTGTTAAGTCACCGATATCGGTGGAGCTTATGAAAATCTTAACAAGTGTTTTCGTTGTTAAGTCATCGATATAGGTGGAGTTTATGAAAATCTTAGCAAATGTTTTAGTTGTTAAGTCACCAATATAAGTGGAGTTTATGAAAAAAACCTTAACAAGTGTTTTCGTTGTTAGGTCATCGATATAGGTGGAGTTTATGAAAACATTAACAAGTGTTTTCGTTGTTAAGTCACCGATATAGGTGGAGTTTATGAAAAAAATCTTAACAAGTGTTTTCGTTATTAAGTCACCGATATAGGTGGAGTTTATGAAAATCTTAACAAATGTTTTCGTTGTTAAGTCACCGTTATAGGTGGAGTTTATGGAAAAAATCTTAACAAATTTTTTTGTTGTTAAGTCACCGATATAGGTGGAGCTTATGAAAAAAATTTAACAAGTGTTTTCATAGTTAAGTCACCGATATAGGTGGAGTTTATGAAAAAAACCTTAACAAGTGTTTTCATTGTTAAGTCACCAATATAGGTGGAGTTTACGAAAATCTTAACAGGTGTTTTAGTTGTTAAGTCACCAATATAGGTGGAGTTTATGAAAAAAAATCTTAATAAGTTTTTTCGTTGTTAAGTCATCGATATAGGTGGAGTTCATGAAAAAAAATCATAACAAGTTTTTTCGTTGTTAAGTCACCGATATAGGTGGAGTTTATGAAAAAATCTTAACAAGTGTTTTCGTTGTTAAGTCACCGATATAGGTGGAGTTTATGAAAATCTTAACAAATATTTTCGTTGTTAAGTCACCAATATAGGTGGAGTTTATGGAAAAAATCTTTAAAAAAATTTTCGTTGTTAAGTCACCGATATAGGTGGAGTTTATGAAAAAACCTTAACAAATATTTTCGTTGTTAAGTCACCAATATAGGTGGAGTTTATGGAAAAAATCTTAAAAAAAAATTTCGTTGTTAAGTCACCGATATAGGTGGAGTTTATGAAAAAACCTTAACAAATATTTTCGTTGTTAAGTCACCGATATAGGTGGAGTTTATGAAAATCTTAACAACTTTTTTCGTTATTAAGTCACCGATATAGGTGGAGTTTATGAAAAAAACCTTAAAAAGTGTTTTCATTGTTACGTCACCGATATAGGTGGAGTTTATGAAAATCTTAACAAGTGTTTTCGTTGTTAAGTCGCCGATATAGATGGAGTTTATGAAAATCTTAACTAGTGTTTTCGTTGTTAAGTCACCGGTATAGGTGGAGTTTATGAAAAAAACTTAACAAGTTTTTTCATTAAGTCACTGATATAGGTGGAATTTATGAAAAATATTAACAAGTGTTTTCGTTGTTAAGTCACCGATATAGGTGGAGTTTATGAAAATCTTAACAATTGTTTTCATTGTTAAGTCAACAATATAATTGGAGTTTATGAAAAAAACCGTAACAAGTGTTTTCGTTGTTAAGTCACCGATATATGTGGAGTTTATGAAAAACCTTAGAAAGTGTTTTTGTTGTTAAGTCACCGATATAGCTAGAGTTTATGAAAATCTTAACAAGTGTTTTCGTTATTGAGTCATCGATATAGGTGGAGTTTATGAAAAAAAATCTTAACAAGTGTTTTTGTTGTTAAGTCGCCGATATAGGTGAAGTTTATGAAAAAAATCTTAACAAGTGTTTCTGTTGTTAAGTCACCGATATAGGTGGAGTTTATGAAAAAAATCTTAAGAAGAGTTTTCTTTGTTAAGTCATCGATATAGGTGGAGTTTATGGAAAAAAATATTAACAAGTTTTTTCGTTGTTAAGTCACCGATATAGGTGGATTTTATTAAAATCTTAACAAATGTTTCGTTGTTAAGTAACCGATATAAGTGGAGTTTATGAGAAAAACCTTAACAAGTGTTTTCGTTGTTAAGTCACCGATATAGGTGAAGTTTATGAAAAACATTAACAAGTGTTTTTGATGTTACGAAGTGTTTTGACAGCTGAAAAGATAGTGCCACGTCATTTACGAAGTAACGCATGAGGAATATAAAGGGTTGCCTTCTTCAGCAAGTTTGATTTTTGGCACCAAAATTTTTGACAGACATATCCAATAACTCCCAATGGAAAAGGCATCCCAACGGTTCAAAAAAGCTACGATGTCCCCTCGCCACAAGTTCAAACGTTGTTTAAATAGTGACTCGGCTGTATCGGGGAGAATTTTTTCTTTTTCGAACATAGCGAAGCATTACAAGGGAGAATTTCACTTACTAAGAATCAAAACGAGTATTTGAGAAGGTTAGCGGGCCTTTCGGGAGAATTTCAAATAATAAAAAGCTAGTAGAGTTGAAGCTCTGTGTAAGGAAAAAGTGGCGATGCCCCTTCGTCAAAGCCCCAATAAGTCATGGCGCTTCGGCTCAGGAACATCGGGGAGAATTTTACTTTTTCCTGGAGATTATAACGCTGCGGTTCTAACGAAGGAAAGGAGGCCGAAATTTTTACACACAGAGAAGGTTCATCGGATTGAGAAGTTTTCGTGCAGACATTTCTTATCCCAATAATAAATCTTTCCACGAAGAGGTAAATGTAGAGGGTGCTTGAACGTAATCCTGAGATTATGGATAATTCCCCCATTAGCAACAGTGTTCGAAATTAAGAAGTCGAGGCAGCTTAGCGTGGCAACTCATACTTTAGCTTATTGCGTTAGTCATATTGTATCTTTATTTATATTGATTGTAAGCTATAACGGTTGTAATGATGTAACGAGAATAATAATGAGTCTTAGTGTGAGGTCAAACGGTACTCGCGAGCGATCAGGCTTGGAAGGGCCTGGGAGAGCTTTCATGCTCTATTGAATGACCTCACCGTAGGAACTTTAGAGGGACTTGGTTTGAAGGATTGAGAAGTGAGGCACCATTGGGGTTTGTCCTGACAATCTTAGATACACCTAGTAAAACACCGAAGGACCCTGATCATGGAACCTCGGACGGAGCAACTTGGAGTTCCATCAGGCGTTAAGTTGTGAACCAAATAACCCTCTACTTAATGTCACATCTACTGTAGGTGATGTCACTACCCAGCTAAACAATGTCAGGCATGCACTTGAGTAAACCACCGTAGTATTTGGGGATGTCAGGCAGTTGGTGAGCCACCTCTGTGACAACAACCCCCTAACACACAGGGGTTAGGCAAAAGGCATGTCTTGGCATTTAATGTTTATGACAAGGAGACAACTAGTGCATCAGGTATTTAATGTTATGATATAAAGTATGAGGGATGTCTTTCATAGTCTTTAATGACTGAGTTGCCTCGGGGATGGTGTATGGGGGGCATATTTAAGGACCCCAACCACCCCTGAGGAGAGGATGATCTTTTGAGAGTTTAATGAGTTATTACTATAGAGAATACACAACAGAGAGAGAGGTTTATTACAAACCAGAGGTCTTATTCACTCGCCATTTTCATTTATTACGAAGGTTTTAATACGTAAAAGAGATCCTTGAGAGTGTTTGGTGTGTTTGACTGCTTACCAAGGTGTATCTAGGGTTCTTAAGTCTCTCTCCCTCTAGCTAAATTACTTCTAAGTTCATTACTACTTTTTGAGTTATACACGAGAGATTTGTGAGTTTAAACTGATTCTTATCTTCATTAGGTTTGTGCTTGCATGTTCTATCACTAATCCAAGGTTTTGGATAATTAACTTATCATCACCATACTTCAAAGGGGTTACGCCTCCATATATAATGTAAAGTACCCTCTTACAACATCCAATCGAAAGGATTGCGATGCAATTCTAGTAATTTATCTCAAACAACAGGAACCTGTGTGACGGTTCTAGAGCATACATGATAGTTCAATAGATGATTATGATCGATATATTCCATGAATATATTGAATAGTTAAACCCATGAGATTTGAAACTAAGGGTTGTCTGGTCAGATTCGGGAAATCTCACATCATTTGAAAAGGGTGCATAGATTTTTAATCTCGAGAATTATAAGGATTGAAATGCTAGCGCAAATGACAAATTAATTTCTTCTAGGTGAGATCTGATTTTATATCGGCTCAAATGATCTCCAAATATTAGGTGATAGTTGTGTGAGTAAGTCTGAAATCATAAGACAGAGTAATCTATGTCCAGGGGATACCATGAATTGTGATACCCCCTTGAAATACTTATGTGGTTTGTTTCCATAAAGTAAAACCTAGTCGGTGGATTATTTAATAATCTTGGTGGAGTAGCAAATAAGTTAAGTGAGAAAAGCAAGAAATTGATTAGGTGTTAGTTAAAAATAGATTAATAGTAAATTGATTTAATCAAGAGGGTATTAGACACTTAACATGGGGAATCATATCATGGACCATAATCAACTTTGCAAATAAAACCTCAATATATCTGAGTGATTATTGAGACAAATAAATTGGAATGTGCTCTTGATTATTTAATGGAGTAAATTCACGATTAAAAAAAGAAAGAAAAAAATTATAGCAACAGTAACTCGGATTTCTAAGTATTTATTTCGAGGGAATTTAATTATTTGTCCTGGGTCATTGATATAGTCCATATACCTAAATAGTCACGCCCATACTCACAAGAACCCATTTTGGCCCAACCTATCTTTTGTACTTGTATATAAAGGGATTTAATAATCATTATTATGAATCATTAGGGTTTGAAAGGGGTGATAAAACACTTTAAAAAATTGAAAAGGGCTAGAGAGAGACCATTATATCTCAATCATAAGCAAGTGTTTTCATCTCAAAAGGTGTCCACCCGCCTACCTAACTTTGGGGAGGATCATACACTGGAAGATCATAAAATATAAAATATTTAATTAATGTTTTCAAATACCTTAGAGGGAATAAAGTATTTCATTATCATCTACCATTTTCTCCTCAAACAAATCATAACACGAGACGTTATGGAATGAATTCTTGAAACCCTAGTTTAATATTTAAACCTAGTTCTTCTTTTCTTGTTAATGCATATTAATCAAAGATTTAAAGGACCAAAATTTTTTGACTTTTAAATATTAGTCCCAAGTTGTTTTAAACAATAATTTGTATCAAAGTCCTAATTGAGATTGATTATGTACTAAAAAGGTCCACGTTGCCCACCTAGAAACCCTAATTTTGGCATGTTGTATAATTTTACATCTTTGTATATGGTGTTGTACTAACATGGTTTTGAAGAGCTTTTATGTTTATATCTTTTTCGTTATGGTCAAATATGTTTATTTTGTGTTATTATATCCTACGGTGGTTTATTCGTAGGTATTTTTCTCTCTTAAGTTTAATAAGGTTGTAAGAATTAGATTTTTGTAATTATTTCACTATTGATGAATTTGGAGAAGTTGAAAGAGGGTTTTAATATTTATTTATAGTATGAAACATGTATTTAAATGGGTTTGGGTTGTGGGCAAAGTTTCATAGAGTTTGGTGAAGTTTTGACCCAATTATGGAGGTTTTTTGCATGGCAAGCCGGGAGGAATAAGAAGGCTTTCCCCAACATACCTGGTCGATCGGCCCTGGGAGATCAATTGATGACCCCTAGGCAGATTTTGTATTTAAGGGATCATGTTACTTTCTTATGCTTATTTCTCCTGTTCTTTGTTATGATCATTCCAAAAATATGCAGGGGAGTTTTTCGAGAAGTAAAGATAAAAAAGAACTCATGGTTGTGATGAAATCTACTTCAAAAGGAAGTCTAGTATTCTACAACAAGTATTCTCGGGCTTGAGTAACTGTACTTTAAGAAGTTGTCGAGGCCATGAAGTATAGGGACTTATTTGTGCTTATTGTTTTATTTACTTATGCAGTTATTAATCTATATTTTCATGTATGTCTCTTTATATGTTGCATATTTGGCTTGCTAATTGGATTAACTAGGAACACCCATTTTATGGACCACATAGATTTAATTTTGAAACCGGTCTAGATCATCATTTTTGTGAAAAATCCAATTTGTTTATTCTTTTCTAAATTGAATTAAATCAGGGTAATTAAGTTTTAAGATGTGGGTCAAATTGAGATCTCCAAATTTTAATTTTTGAAAATTCAAATAATATTTTTATTTAAAAAAAATTAAAATGTGAGATCAAGATATCTATTTTGCACGAATAAATTTGGAAATTACAAAGGATTTTAGTTTGGGTATTTAGAATTAAATGAATAGTTTTTCGAAAACCTCAAGTTTTTAAAAATACTAAGAGGGAGAGAGGTTTCATCATAAATCCCATGATCTCCATTGATATTTCTACACACACCCCTTACATGAATGGAATTAATAAGGGAATCAAGGACTCATTAAAATTATTAAGTGATAGTTCCAATATTTAGTTAGTGAGTTAGTTTGACCTGAACCCCCCACCCCCATGGGCAAGTTCATCATGAGCAGGTTCTATTTTGAGGAATAAATCAGTGGTATATACTTCGATATAATTAACTATATTCTCCCCCACTGGGTCACTTTCATTAATTATGGGACCAAAAGTCCTCAGCCATTCATTATGTTGGACAGATAGTACTAAATTTTCTAAGAATCATAATGAAAGATGAAAATATATTTGGTTCAGCTCATAGAGGAACTAGGATATTCGAAGAATTAATTTTAAAAATTGGCGGTTGAGCGATGACACTTCAAAATTTAGTCAAATAATTCTCGTGTGTTTAATCGAAAATTAAATTTACAATTTGATAATTCTAAAGTTCAAAAAATAAATTCAATGTTTTTCACTGTTTTAGTCTTAAGTTGTTACTGGAATAAATTTCAAGGACTTAAATATAATGGAATAAATAGGTGAAAATATGAAAGAAAATACTATCAGGTAGAGTGTGTAAAATGAAGAAAATGAGGACTCGAATCCCAATATAAACTCTAGACGCCTACATAGCAAGAAACCAACATCAAAGAAAGTAGTTAGAATTAAAATAAGGGTGGGATTTAAATCGTAAATCTAAAAGTAAACTTTTCTATTTTTATTGTTGAAAAAAAACGTGCATAAGTGGTGAAAATGTTCAAAAAGAGAAGAAAACTCTAATTTGGGATTTAAGGATTAAACTCGCTTATTGGATTTTTGAGTTTGATAAACTAAGTTTTGTGATTATATAGATAGTAAAAGGGTGATTAGGGGTGATAAAGTATAAACTAAATGGAAAGATATGTTAAAAGTAGTAAAGTGTAAAAAATGGCACTAGATTAATAAACTTGAATGGATACAATATATACCTTATAAATTACTTTAAATTTTATTTTAGAGAAATGTGAGTTGACTTTAATTTGTGGTGAAAGCATGGTAAAGTGGTAGTGAAGGGTGAGGTCAGAGTCGTGTAATGGAATGTTGGAGAAAATGTATGGAAAGGCATGTTTGGGAGGCTAAAAATTGATTTTGAGACAAAGGGTGTCGAATAATGAGGTCAAGGTTTCATTAAAGAGGAAAACCTAAAGGGACCAAAAGACTAAGATACCCATACGGGGTTTGTCGATCGATATAGTCCTTGGCCTTTCAATAGGAAAGCCTTCTAGGTTGGGCATCCGAGTAAAGTATCCCCTTCCTATATGCGGGGGGAAGGGGTGCCTATAGGCAATCTACAAATGGATTTTTTGGAAAAAGGACGGTGAAATACATACCATTAGTCCTATTCATTCAGGTTATGGATTGTTGGAAGGAGGATTTTTATCTTTATGAAAGTGAGTTGAGGTACTCTAGGGGTCCAAGACTTTACCAAAGTTAAACAGAGCTTGGAAGCATCCAGTGACCTCTAATTTAGGGTTTCGAGGTGAAAGAAAAACTAAATATGAACCGTAATTCAAATTCGCTCATGGTATGGACCATTGGAAAGTGGATTCAAATCCCTGTAATATTGCATTAAGATACTCTTAGGTTCATTATTTGACCAAAGTCAAATGGATCTTGAGAAGCGTCCGATGTCCTTTTTTAGGTAAAAGGGATGTTATATGGGGACCGTAAATCTCATTTGCGCACGGAACGGACCATGGGTATGGGGATTCAGAGCCTTAGAAAATTTTGTTGAGATATATTCAGGTTCAGGAGTTCACCAAAGTCAAACATAGCTTAATAAGTGTAGGTGATCTTTCGGCTAAAATGGGTATTAAACGCGAACCTTAAGTCTGATTCGTGCCTGGTATGAACCGCTAGAAAGGGAATTCAGAGCCCTATGAAAGTGTGTTGAGATACTATCGGGTACAAGAGTTGAAAAAACTAAAAAGTAACTCAGGAAGCATCCGGTGATCTCGAGTTTAGGGTGTAAAGGTGGACCAGGGGTTAAAGGGTTAAAGGGATATTTCTTGGACCTATAAAGGTGCAAGGGGGACTAGGGGACAAGCAGTATTAGCAGTGGAATATTCTTTTGAATTTTAATGGAAACATAAATTAATTTAATAAATTATTTAATGTACGAGGGTTTTAGAAAAGTTGTTTACAATTTTCTAAATTGGTTTTGAACATATATTCGATTGATTTTATAAAATTATTTTATCAAAGAAAATGGATATCTTGTACCTATTCTGGTACATTCGAAAATAATTTATAAATTATAAGTTTTATCTCACCAATACTGCAAAATATGTTAACCAAACACAAGTTTGGTACTTATGCTTAGGTTATTTTATTTTAAAAGGAATTCAAAGATTGGTCTAAAATGGACAATTAAGTTCATTAAAAATGGAGGCACGTCTACTCTAGAATTTTATTTAGAAGGTAAATTGACCAAGGACCACTCATGGCCGAAAGAAAAATAACCAAATATCTATTTGGAATGGTTCACTTCAATTTGTGTGATTCAATGACTACACGATGAAGAAGTTGTTTGAGTGCTCAATCAATTTCATTGATGATCACTCTAAGATATGGATGTATTTACCTTATGCACCACAAGTCTGAAGCTTTTTGTGAAAGTCTAGTGTGGATCATGAGTGAGGTAAACTAAACCAAGTTCAAATTATGATGGTATTGGTATTTACCTCTCGGGACACTTAAGGGATCATTCATCGTAGGTGTGGGATTTATCACAAGTTTCTACACTCGGAATTCCATTTCTGAAAGGTGTAGAGGAGAGGAAGGAATGAGTCTCTTTAGGATATGATGGTGTCCATGGATGGTTATTCAGTTCAACAACATTCTCATTGGGATTTTATGTAATAAATGGGTATATACATTATCAATTTAATTTGTTCTTCAATTTGTTGAACTCCCATTGTACATTGGAGTGGGAGCGATCTCATTCTAGGTCATGTTCAGACTCTGGGATGCCCACCATTTATATTGTGAAAGAGACAAGGGGGTTAACATTATGGATAAAAGTATGCCTCTTCATTCGTTATCCTAAAGGTAACAAAGGTAGTTAATATCATACTCCTAAGTACAAGAAATTTGTTGATTGCATCAGTGCCAATCTCTTGAAAGATAATTATATAATAAACCACGTGCCAAGTGTAAGTTGGACTTACAAGATATAATCACCATCCTATTATGAATGTTTCTATTTAACTCCTACATGATGAAATTCAAACTAATATCGATAATATACTACCTTATCGTAGTAGGAGCACCAGTGTCGCCAAGTTGTAGTGGGAGCACCAGGAGTAATCCTGAGTGGTTAGCGTTCTGGGTGATTATTTTGATGAGATCCCATCCAAACAAGAACTGAGTCCCAGGTACTATAATGAGGTATTCCAAGACTAGGACTTCTACTTTGACTTATGACAATGGAAAGAAAAAGGGATTAGATCTATTTGAATCATGTTTTGGGGATTATAGACTTGTTGATGAGGTAAACCCCATCAGGCACAAGTGTACCAACAAGAAGTTAACAGATAAATGGATAGAAAGGTGCAAACCTTCAAGGAAAGGCTTACGATATGTTTTAATCATAAATATAGGGATTGACTATGATCAAACCTTTTAGCGATAACCATGCTAAAGTCCATCGGGATTCTTTTAATGTCAAGAATGAGTTCTTCAACAGTTGTCTTAACAAGTACATAGTAAGAAGTTGGGAAAATAAAATTGATGTAAGTTGGTAAGATCCATTTATGAATTTAAGCTAACATCGAGAAATTGGGTCATTCTACATGATCAAGTAATCAATACTTGATTTTTATCAAAGCTTAAAAGTACTTTCTTGTATAAGAATCATGGTGGAAACCTGGTGGTATTTCTAGTAAATTTTGTTCATAATGCTTGCTTAAATGAGAATAATACGGGATTATTGTCTTACATAGGAATCTGGTTGTCCGAATTTTTTATATAAAGTACTTAGGACGAGCCAAGCACGTCATTATATCAAGATTTAGGTAGATCAATTACAAAGGATGTTGGGCTTATCCCAAGTCGATTATATCAATGTTGCATACACAAGATTAGCATCGGGATTCCCTAAAAATAGTTTCTTTTCAAGTGTAGAATCATTATGTATAAATATCAATGTCTTAGGACAATTGATTGTATGGAAGGAACGAGGAATATGCTTAATTCTTCGGGAGTGGGCAAGCTCAGAGTGTTATTTATTGTGTGCAAAGATTGAATTTTATATGCCCTTGGTATGGTCAACAGATTTTAATCTAATAGTCGTGTATCGTTAAGCACAAAGACTAATGTCTTTATTCAAATAAGGATTCCAAGTTTTTTTACCTTGGAATATGTGTTTACCTAAGGAGGTTGAGCTATAAGTTAGAGGAGTGTGAAGCAATCTTGAACTACGAACTCGACTAAGGAGACCAAAATTATTGTGACTTCATAGACAACTAAAGTGGCTATATGGATTGGTTACATCCTAAGCAACTTGGGTGAGGTTCCTTCAAGTGTGATTCTCTATTACACTTTTAGTGTTCGTAGAGGTATTATTTCAAGTTCGAGAGAACATCTAACCCATAAAAGGGTGAATCATATTCAGTGTAGGTTTCACCAAGTTTGAGAGGTTGATTAAAGAAGGTTATACATTTATCACAAGGTTGTATCAGATAATGCCTGATCAATCCATCTACCGATGAGCAAAAAATTGCCACTTAGATGGGTTGGGAGTTTAATACATGGATTTAAGACTATGGAAGATTACTAGAGTTTTATTATTAAAACTATGTATGATGGTTACGTTTTTATAAACGTGTGTCCATTCATTTTGAAATAATAATCATGGTTGTGAGAATGCCTAATATTTAGTTTAAATACATTGTAGATATACTTGTCAATAGAGCTTAGTAAGAATTCGGTGAGTCGGCTTTGGGTTTATTACTAGGTGACCGGGATTCTAATTCTAGCACTATTAAAATGTTTGCAATCTAAATGGGGAGTTTATATCCCATCAAAGTTGCGATGTAATCCTAATAGTTTATGTCAAACTACAGGAACCTGTGTGATGGTTCGACATGTTCTATGATAGTTGAACAAAGGATTATGATCAGTATTGTAACAACCCAAATATACTAATAAACTATGACATCGCTAGTTTACTTACATTCGAAAACTATGACTACTCATTGATACCGATACACAAACGAATAAAAGTAATAGTTTTGTTTATTAAATAACTATATACCCCAAGAAAAACATAAATTACTCAGAATATCCTTAGTTTATAAAAATTCCAAAAATGACCATAAAAAATTTCAAAACTTTGTTTAAACCCGTAAGCCAACCCCAAGCCCAAAACTTATTTACACACACAACCTATAACATCAAAAATTACTACAAGTACCATGTCATACCCTCACAAAGATGTAGAATTTCGTTTTAGCCCCTACAACTTTCAAAAATATATGAAAAGAACTATATGCTCAAACTTAAACTACATAGGGATAAATACTCAAACCAAAATCATGTCATAAACATCCCTTGGTGATTTGAAAGACACATAATTAACCACCTAGACTCTAACACATGGTATCACATGTGAACATCGCAGTACCCATCACACCCTAAATAGAGCTTCTACAATAACCATTTAAAATGCACCTATAAACCACCAATCATCTCCCCTTCTTTAACTCTATAAAAGTCCATTATTACCACTATTAAAACGTACCCACTTACCATTCAAAAATCAAGATCAAAATTTGGAAGTTTTGGTATTCTAAATTCTATGTGTTAAATTTAGTTTTCTTGATTAAATGGTGTTTCTTCACTAACCTAGGATTGTTTTCAGCCTTACATGTTAGAAATTACATTGGTTTTACACTAACCTGGGTCAAATAAATGAAAATTCCATTGAAGATTGATCTTCAATGGTGGATTATGTGTTCCTGACCTTGAACCAGTTTCAAGGTGGGAAGCCTGATTTTTGGTTCTCATAAGCCTAGGTGCAATGGCCAATTTGTATATTATATAGTGCAAATACCCTAAATAATAAATTTTAATTTATAGCTTAAAAATTTTATAGCTAAAGTTCTCCACATAAACTATGGATTAAATCCTCAAACTAAAACCTTTATGTCATAAATTCACCCGAAAACTATACCATGAATATGACGAAGTTCGAATTTACCTAGAAACCCAAGAATCTCAAATAAAATTATTGAACTTTTTCAAGAAATTGGATACGAGGCTACAATCGACCTTAATCCATAAAAATTATATACTTGGATTCATTGTGAAATTTTAGGAAGAATGGCTTTTTAAATTAGTTAAAATGGTATTCTATACAAAATTGTAATCAATAGTAAAATTTTGAGACCCTAAAGTCAAATATCGAGAGGTTAAAGATGAAGGGTTGAACACGTACGTAAGTGAGGTCAACCAGAGTGCATAGTAAGTTGGCAAGGCTTTTCCAAAAATTCTAAAAAATTCAAAACTGTTTTTTTATTTTTTTGGTCAAAATGGTATATTACATCACCCTGTTCGGTCAACCAGCAAAATTTTTAGTAAAAACCTAATAAATGGAATTTAAAATAAAAAAAAATATTTTGCACATAAACCCCTGAACCTTTTTTAACTTGTTAATTTAGATCTCAAACTTCATATTCATTCCTGAGTATATTAGGGATAAAAAATCTGTTACACCTTTTTTCAAATACACCTAGAAACTTAACAAATTAAAAGGAATGCATCATCATAATTTAGACCCTGAAGTTATTTTCATTATGCAATAAATACCTTACATTATTGAATTGTTCAAAAAGGGTCTTACTTATTTAATTTTATCATTGAATATCCCAATCCTCAGCCTTAACAATAAAAATCAAATTAAAAAACCAAAGTCCCTTATCCGAGTAGGTAACTTCTATTTCAGTATTATTTCGCGCAATTACCTTGATTATGCCAATTTTAAATATCATTTTGTGATAGCCCGGATAACTTGTTCTCATTTATGAACTCATTTGTGTACACTATATGTTACACTTGATTCGATTTTAAAAACCCCGTGTTAATTTTGAACCAATGATTTTAATTTAACACGATTTCATTGAACCTTTTTTATCGCATATATTATAACCAGGAAATAAACTAAAGTTCTACCCGCGGTAGTTTTATTTGGCCTGTAGGGCTCAAGGTATTGAGTGTCTAGTTTTTCTTACCATATAGATGCCACTCTTCGAGTTTGGGCTCGCCAATATTAGTGTTTTTATTGTTACTTTATCTCAAATTTTGTATTGGATGATTTTTATTTGTATGTTATTCACTATAAGCCTTTATAACAGATAATTATGGGCTATCTTGTTTTAGAAACAATATGCAACCTCAAACCGTTACAAACTTGATATTTCTAATTGTAGTTATTTCATCATACTACTTATTTATTCTACTTGAATCGGATTATAGTTATTTTAAATCTCAATTTCTTTTAGCATCATTCAATTGATTCTGCTAATACTCAAAAGTTATTTTTATAAATTGTACAAAATTAGAACTATTTACCTGGAAAAAAATTCTTACTCTTTTCCCTTCAAGATGGACCCCGAGCATAACAAAGTCGAAATCCCCCGAACTCGAGAACTTTTTAGCATCATCACAAATGTCCCAATCAGTTACGTATGTATGGAAAGTCATTAAAAAAGCAGGCAAAACCACATGGTATCACTTATCAGTTGATGTAATGACTATGTGTAATCTTTTCTTTTAGTTTCATATTGCAACGACATATGGATGTAATAAATAAGGTTTTTAGGTGACAATTAGTTCAGTTTTAGGGAGCAGTTGTTATATGTTATTCACTATTATCATATAAATGTCGTTACTATTTATACATATAAATATTTTGGGATGTGACATGTATATCCCTGGTTAGTATGGAACATGGCCAGTCGTGAGATTTGATGGAAGGGTTGTCTTGATTAGACTCGGGATATCACACACCATTTGAAAAGGTTTAATATATTATTATTCCCAAGAATCACAAAGATTTGAATGCTTGTACAAATGTTACTTTAATTACTATAGATACGATATAATTTTATATTAGGTTAAATGATCTTCGCATATTGGATGATATTTGGGTGAGTAAGCTTAAGATCATAAGTTGGTGGAATCTTTGTTTAGGGGATATTGTGGATGGTGATACCCCCTTAATAGACTTATATGTTTAATTTCCATCAAGTAAAACCCGATTAGTGGATTATTGTATAATTCTAGTGAAGTAGAAAATAATTGAAGTCTGAGAATAAGGGAATTTATTAGATATTGGTTAAAATTGATTAATAGTAAATTGATTTTACTAAGAGGTCATCAGACACTTAACATGGGGAATCATATTATGTATCATAATCAATTTTTCAAATAATACCTCATTAAATTCAAATGATTTTTGAAATAATTAAATAAGAGTGAAATCGTGATTACTTAGTGGAGTTAATTCACAATTACTTACACACGAGAAAAATTACATTAATAGTAATTGGAAATTCTGAGTATTTATTTAGAGATAATTTAATTTTTTATCTTAGGTTCCTATGTAGTCCATATACCTAACTAGTCAGGCATATACTCTCAATAAACCCATATTAACCCAAGCCCTCATTTTGTACTTATATATAAAGGTGTGGTAGGGGGTTTTAATCGTTATTATGGATCATTAGGGCTTGAAAGGGGTGAGAGAAAACACTATTCATATTTTTATGAAGAGGATGAAAGAGAGACCGTCATATCTCAGATACCTTGGTGGTTAGTAAGAATTTTATCATCGTCATGCTAGGATCACACACTAACAGATCCTAGCGTACAAAAGGCTTAATCAAGATTTTTCGATACCTTGGAGGTCGGCACGAATTTCATCATCTTTTATCTTTGTCTCATACTAATCACAAGAGGATTCTCTATGGTATGAATTCTTGAAACCCTGGGTTTAATCTCTAAACCCAGTTCTTCTTTATTTTAATTTCATGATTAATCAAAGCACAAAAGGGATAATTCTTTTATGAGTTTAAATGTCAATCCCATCTACAAAGAACTTGAGTGAATTACTATGGCTCCTATAAAACAATAAGTCGATATGCAGTAGAGGGAAATCATACTTTGGATAGTCTCGATTGAGATCTCTATAGCCTATGCACATTGGGGCTTTGTCATTGGTTTTAGGTAGAGGCACTATGTTAGCTAGACATTTGGGGTAGTCTACCACTCGTATGAATCCTACATTAATTTGTTTCTCCACTTTTTAATTAATATCAGTGACATTCTGGTATTAGTTTATCAAGTCTCTATTTGATAGGCTTTATGTCAAGGAGATTTTGAATCTCGTGCATAATGATGGTTAAATCGATTTTGGGCATATCGGAGTAAGACCAAATGAAGAAGTCTACAAAACTGGCGCGAGGAGATATGTGAGCTCCTTTGCTTATTCTCCTCCAAGAAGGACCCTAATTGTAGTTTATTAGGATTTTAGGTAGTGACCAAGTTTATGATTATTGTGTCATCCTCCTTGGTCAATTTTTTATAAGTGTTTTAAGTATTTTAGATTCACAGAATCATTATTATTTGGTGTGAGGTTTAATCCATCACTAAATTCACAGTCATCACATGCAACACGAGAAGGTAAATACTGAAAATCACCATTTATTATGCCATCAAAAGGATAAAGGACAACATTGATAAAAGCATAAAAGTCTCTTTATAGAGGTATACATTAGGAGAAGGAATGAGGGGGGACTCAATCGTTAATAGGACTAACTCAAAAGGCCATCAAGTCATGAGCATTGAGATGCATTTGGTAAATGTCTAGTTATTAAGTACCATAATTACCGTAATGTTAGTGATGAGGTGGGTCGAATTCTGTCGGAGGACCTTTGGAGTGGTTTTGGGGTGCTCTAAACCCTAGCGCGGATTGCAGGCCAGGCCAGGTGGTATTTTTAGTTGGGTTATATTTTTATTCATAGGCAGCCATAGGGTCTCTTATTGAGTCTGCCATGGTCCATGTAGGGGAGGGCCTTAAAGATGGACGGTGGCAAGTGTTGGTGACTTTCTTCATTCCACTAAGAGCTGGTAGGTCACCTCTTGAGGCTCGATCGAAAGCAGAGGTCATTGCAACTAGTATTCAGAGGTAGAGAATGAATTTAGGGATGTTCACTAATCATCCTTTCTTAGCTATGTTACCGCGGGAGGAAGAGGCGGTATAACAATCACAAAAACATTATGTGGGGCTTAAGTTTAAGGATCTCAAAATGGTAACTACGATAATTTCATCAGGAAACAAGGTGGGTAATACCCACTCAGGTTCTTTCTTTGGGGGTTTTCCTCTTTCTCGGTAAACCACGATACATTGATCTTGTTGTAGCTGACCTTGTGGATTTCTCATAATCCAGGTATATTCTCTCTTCATAAGGGATCTCTATCTCGGACTATAAGGATTTCTTCCTTTAATCCCACTATGATTCAGGGAGTCCATGATAGGAAAATTCCTCCCCTTAGAGATAAAAGTGATTGTTTCGCCCATGACTAGGGTCTATGGGATAAGGGTTCAGGTTTTATTTCTAGGTACAAAGCACATACTGGATTTTTCTTTACATTCCATGGCAGTGATGGCTTTCAAAGTTCCTTGTTAATTCATTCCAAGTCTGAATCATGTACCCTATTTTATGGATGATTTGGGTGGTTACATTATGAATAACTCACTCATATTTGATCATGTGAGAGAGTGGTATGTCTCATAATTCGGTGAGATAGATGTTATTACCATCATGGTGGGTATCTAGGAGGGGAATGGTGCCAGGGCTGAAAATTATAGCCCAGCCTTGTGATAATCTCCATATCGAAGAAGAATCTGACTTTCATGTGTAAAGATGAGCTCCCATGGGATGTATCTAAAATCCACATCGCATTCGATAGGCCCTAGTTTCAGTATGAGAGTGATGGCCCCTACGACCTCTCGGTGAATATTATCATAGTCTTTAATGGTCGATGAAGATGATGTAAACTCGAAGATGGTGTACCTTAGTCGATGGTGTTGCGAAGAGGGAACACGTTGATGGTGGATCCATTATCAATTAGTGCTAAAGTTATAATCTTTCCATGGGCCTCGATGGTGATGTAGTGTGAACCAATGACTACGGACCTATATGGGGAGATCTTCATCAGAGAAGTTGATGTAATGATGTATAGTGATGGATCGGATGGTAGTAGGCATCTATATTAGGGTTAATACTTAGGGCACACAAGCCTGAGATAACATATGGATGATGGCATCTCGGTACTCTCAAGATATGCATAGTAATTCCCATATGGTAATTTTATATGAAGTTTGGTCGAGATTCTCCTCGATCTTATTATTCTTCGGGGGAAAGCAGAACAATAATTCCTTTAGCATGACCTTTTTTTATGTTTGGGTTTACTGGAGTGGAGTGTCATCAATATTGGGTGAGGAAGTCGACTTCTTTATCCGAGGAGAGTATTGATTCTACTGGGCCTTCTTGTTTAACTTTTTATAGACAAAGGTTAGCCAATAATATGGGACCAAATGAAGTCGTTGTTGGATTAAGGACAATCACTTCGGTCCAATATAAGATGTGGAATGATTTGAGGCTATCAGGATCTTTACCCTGAGTTTAGGGGAGGGAGTTAGACATAGTATTATCTATCTATTATACGGACATGTCTGCATCAGTGGTGTGAGTGAGGATTTTAACTACTATAGTGAGGACTTTATCATCCCTCTGACTCAGGGTGTCACAAGGTTGTTATGTGGACATAGATGATCCTGATGAGATGTCCTCATCTGAGATGATCTCTCAGATTTTGTCTTCGTCTGAAGAGGTTTTATATCTCCTCATTTTTATATCCCTAACTATTATTGTTGCCTAATACTAGATGTCCCCATAATAGTAGTGGTAGTATGCATATTTTGGTCCCTAGAGTGAGAATCCTTTGAAAAATTTAGCAACAATTAATGCAAACACCAGATATTAAAGGTTGTGGAAATTTACCAATTTATGATTATGGGCATACGTCTAACCATTTATGTCTACTAGTTGTATGTATACCTCGGGGGGGGGGGGGGGGGAGGGACCTTCTTGTGGAAGATGTCTTTAACGAATCATCATATCTTAGAGGTCGATGACGCCGACGATGTGCAAAGCATTTTTTTATGTACTTCTATAGTTTCATCTCACACTGGTATAGTGATGGGTCCACAGTGATATTCCAAATACGAACAGTTTAAAGGTCAATTATTATATAAGTAACTTCAGTTCACTATGAGGACCGATTTAATTCCACGTGGGGCACCTTTCGAGTTGTGGGATGATTTATGGTGGCTCGAGATCTACTTTGATAAATTCACATATGACATCTTATCTTTACATCAGGAAATCATCCCACCCTGTGGGTTAGATATTGGTATATTTTAACATTGAAGTGTATGAGTTCTCACTAACTATTAAACAACTAGATGGGAGGACCCTTATTTGATAGACTCGGTTGTAAATTGTTTGTAATGTAGCCAATTTTTTTCATGCAGCTAACCAAGTGTTCACAATATTCAAGGCGTTCCAGATATTCCATGGTAGTCTTTTATTCAATCCAAAATTAGTAACATCAGATGGTAAGAGTCTCAAAGGATGCAGGTTATTGCTTGTGAAGTCCAACCCTTTCCCTGGGGAGTGGTCCCATTGTATCATCATTGTCTAAATTTAAGTGTTGAGGAAAAACTCATCTACGGGCCTTGGAGATGTGTTCCCCTTAGTAATCAAGACGTGGTCAAAGCTATCTGTAATGCCCTATTCCAATAGGGTAGAATAGTAGACGTGTTCGGGTTCGAGGGATGAAGGTCTTGTGGTAGGCTTCGATTTTCAGATGTGGTGTTTCTCATGGTGGGGTTTAATCAAGATTTTAGATCTATCACTCGAGAAGGATCGACATTACTCCTGGAGTTTGCATGGATCATGTGAATGTTAGTGATAGGGAAAACTTGTGTTACAGGTCCTTGGGGAGGGTATTGGGCATTCACTCCTCCTTTCCTTTCATACTCGGTCTGGAATACTATTTTGGCAACCATGAATCTTTGATTTTAGTAGGGTAGGATACCCCACTCTCTTGGAAGACTACTGTATGGTACATATGCTATAGGGTCAGGGTTATTTCTGAGTTTTCCTTATAGGCGGTGTCTCTATTAGATATGTGAGATCTAATTATTTTTTCCTCTTCATACAATAGTTGGTGATAGACTCGATACTTCGAAATAATGTGATCGTCTTCTCTGAGTTGTCATCCCCTTTCACTCATCAATAATTGGGGTTCAGGATCTAGGGTGTCTGAACTACACGTTCCTCAGTATAGTGACTTACAGATGTAGCGCTCTCATAGGTTTCCACTGAGTCGATAGAGAATGTGTTTGAAGAAAAGGGTGAGTGGCCATCACTATTGGTTCCTAAACCCATGAAGACATATAGATGTACTTCAGATGTTAGTCTATTCAACCTAGTGTATTGTATTAGTACCGTGAAGGTGATATGCTCAGTCTCTTAGGTGGTCTCAACATACATCTCTTCCCACTCAATCGAGTGATCTATTTTCTCATCCAAAGGAGTGAGAATCCATATTTGTTTTATGAGCATGATTTTCATGACCATGAGAAACTCCATGATGTAGTGGTTGGATTGTAGGAAGTGTATGGCCATGACAATAATGTCATGTGGTCAATGGTGAGCTTAGTCTTAACGATGATCATAGTGAGCAGTGGAGTGACTATAAGGGTTGTTGCTTGTAAGGGTGAGCGTGTTCTCATTACCATTTTGTGATTAATGGGGAAAATTAGGGTGGATGGGTTGGTGTTTGGAGTGGGGGTGTTTGATAGGGCATTGGTGAGTGGTTGGGATAATGTGGAAGGGGTTATTTGTAACATTGGGCTTTTGGTGGTATGAGGCTCTCGGCATCAGTGAGGTCTTGGATGGTATATCTCAATACCCAATAGTAATCCATTATGGACGGGGCCCTTGATGGAACTCTTAATGTGATTTGGCCTAATATTTTTTATCTGGGATAGCGAGAGGTGGCCTAAGATTGAGGGTATTGAGGCAACCGTCCAATTTTAGTGCAGTGAATACCCGACTGAGAGGAGATTTAAGAATCGTGAGGTGCATTTGTCGAGTTTGGAACTCTTTGGTAGCGGCAAAATCTTGATAGTTTTTTAGGGGGATCTTAGCTAGAAAGGTGCAACGGTGGCTAAAGTGGCTTGGGACGTGTTAATAACTTGGCATGGTTTTAGTTGCGAACTGATTAAAAGGGTAGTGATGTGAGAAGTGGAGTATCAAGCTGGGATCTTAAGGGCAGAGAACTAATTTTTCGATCGAAAAGACTCTTCTCTACACTTGGTATCTTCGGTGGTCAAATGTTCCTTAATCTTGAACCCTATCTGGTTGAAAGACTTGAATTCGAGAACCTAAGGAAGCCTTAGTTCTATTTGTACTTCCTTTCAGAGATTTTTAATCAAGATCTCGATTTGGTCATTTTCTATGGGGCGATTGGCCATTTGGCAATAAATGTGACAAATACCTCCTCTTCTTCTTACTTCAACATATCTAAGTCCTTATGTCTAACGTCAAGATCCTCATTGTATTCGTTCGGCTTAAGAAAATCATATAATATATCATCCTAGGTTTTAGAGATTACCTCACATTTTGGGCCCATATAATAGTTAAGGAATGCTCCGGATAGAGTTGAATATAACATTCTCTCTAGTACCCTGAGATCTAAATTTTGGACCTGTGTCTTAAGAGGGTAGTTAGAAAAATGGGAATATGGGGATCTTAATCCTTTGTATGCCTTGAAGAGAGATATTTTAAATTTATCCGATAACCAGGCTTCAGGGTAGAGAGCCATTACTTGGATGTTTGTGAGCTCATCTATGGTTTGTATTTTGTTCATGGCTTCTTGGAGGAAACTCAATTTAAACTGGACATTAATTATTTCTTGGTTTAGATGTGGAGGAGCAACCTCGTTGGCTAGTGGAGAATCTACAGATTTAGCTCATAGGGGTCCTTGATATGCAGGGTGTAGGTACTTAGGGTACTAATTATAGTCCTCAAATTAGCCATGGGTGGAAAATGGTACGTGGAAGTGGGGGCGCTAGCATTAGCAGGGGAGTCACTGCTAGTATTGGGGCAGGGGAACTTGAGGATTTATTATTGTTGTCTCAACTGTCATTATGGGTGGGATGCCGGTATTGGGAATAAGGGAGGGAGTTTTGTAAGTAGCGGTAGCCTATTATAAGAGGACGTGTTCGGCCTAGTGCACTGATTTTTTACTTCATGGTATGTGGAGATATTCTCCAGTTATCTCAAAACCAGACCCATTATAAATGGAGCTTCGTATTTTTCAGTGGACATGGAATGTACTATAGATAAGACTTGATAGTCCTGGGTGGGGAGTTTGTTGATGAAGGCTAAATGACCGCACAATTGGAAAACTCAGGCTTCCATGGTAAGAACCTTGTGTGAATTTCTGTTAGTTATAGTAATTGGAGAAAATGTTCGGGCACTTGTGTTTAGGATTTATAAAAAAAAAGGCAGTACATACGGTAAAAGGACTCGTATATATATAACTTTTTAACTTTTTTTTATACAATTTTTTTTGTCTGTATTTAAGTATATATGGATGGCATTTTATTTTTTGTATCTTCAAAGGGGAAGCACTAAAAGATATGGGGTGCACTCTCATTTTTTGCATGGGGAGCAAGGAAGTAATAGACAATGGTCTGTTATTTTCTCAAAAATAGAATGTGAGTAGGGTAATCCAACGTAAAGGAATTATACTTTGGCAATGACTTGCGGATTCATACTATTTCATCTTCCGTATAAAAAGGAAGTTATTTATCCTGAATTTTGAGGGGTTTTGGATCACCCCTCAAATGAATCATAAGCATAATTTGGCTCGCTTGATGAATCCCGAGAGAATTCACCACTGTGATGTTATGGTACCTGGACGGAATCAAGAGGAAGGGGGATCTTGCCTCAGACCGCAACACATCATGTCTTTTGATCCCTACAAAGATGTGGGAGTTCTTATCTCTTAGTCCGTTGTTCCCCACCGAGGTTGGGTTTTAGTATGTGGATTAATTACCCCTATAAGTTGTTCGACACCATATCTAGTTTTTGTTTCACTCCCCTATATAGGCCTACACCTAAGTCTTGGTGCAAGGGGTTGCCAATTCTTCAGAGTCGCCAGTTTATTTTATACAAAAACAAACAAAATGGTTTGGGTTAGATCTTTCAAGATAATCCCAAGGCAGGTTTAGGTTTGCGAAGGATCCAAATATTCTTGTTATGGGTTCAAGAATCAGGTAACGAGTGGGGAGGTTATTAAAAACCCCAATTGTTCTTTATGCTTCCTTTTATATGTACTTATTATCTATTTTTACATTATGTGGTTACTTTGTAGTTAATTTTATAACATGTTGAGAGACCTTAGTTTGAGAATTTCTTAAAGTAGATATATGCTTAAGTATAAACTGGCATTAGTGAGAGGTGTAGGAATGTCATATAAACTCATGTGGATACACAAGAGTGCTTGTTTGTGAATATGTATTCAGATGATGGTTGTTCATTCAATATGTATATAATTTTGTGAGAAGTTCGGCTTGTATAATGGGAGTCTGTAAATGTATGTATGTGTGCGTGTGTGCATGGGAAAAATCGCATCTAAAAATAGCTTTATATCTCATTAGAGGTGTAAAAGTGGGCTTACATAGGTAATATGAGAGATGGGTGCATCTATATGGTGACAACATATTGAGAGAGATATTTTCGAGGCTTGTGCTCACAAGAAGGACTCAATATTGTGCATATGTACATGTGTGGCCATGAGATCAAAGCCTACTTAGTTCGGTTATTGTGGTGAGCCACATGGAAGGGTTCTGGCGTGATGTGTGTGAAAGTGTGAAGACTTGGCTTGAGAGGCAGAGAAGCTATCTATCAGATAAAGGGTAGTTTCAGTGGAGGTTTTGAATAGGAGTCAACCCAAATGCACTGACAAAGGCATATATTATTATGATTGTCGGGCAATCACTTATCAAAAGATGTTTTTAAACCTTAGGACTACTTTGGATGTGTAGAAGAAATGGTGAATTTGAGTTGGGCAGGACCAGAAGTCATCGATAGAGATCTCTGTGTCCTTAATCAACATGGCCAAAAATCCCAAAGGTGTCTAGGACCTCGAGCCGATCTGAAGTGATAGGGATGATCACTTTATTTGAGAAAGGGGGTTTGGACTAGATATGGAAGCATCCTTAATAGATAATACTCCACGAGATGTATTATAAGTCCTGTGCTATCGAGTTTATCTCAATATTGTGCCTACATACACAAAAGGTATTAGGATCAAAGTCAATGTAGTTCCAACCAACGAAAAAGATTTATGGAATTAGGCGACGAGATACTGAGTATACAATATATAACATTGTGGGATTTACGGAGCCTAGTCCTTAATATAGTATTTTCGTTACGAGTTGGGGTGACATATTCATATGTTAAAAATATGTTAATCAAATACACGTTATTGATAAGTATTCTAGGAAAAAACATATTCAAGGGTGTTGTCACAGGGATGGGATTTATTCACTCGAAGAAGTGGTGAAGCGTATTACGATTTTAGACTTTAGTTCTACCAATGTTTCGGAGTGACTCGGTTCATGGACACTTTCCTAATACGGTTTTGAAAAGTAAATATTTAGGTCATACTTAGTTGTCATTTTATCTCAACAAATAGAGGTGTTCGATCAAAAACGAGAATTTATAATATAAAGATTGTAAAGTACATACCCGATTCCCTAAACAGGTGTCTGGATAAATGAGATAAATATATATGGAAAGTTTATCACAATATGTATACGAGGTGTTAACTCGAATTCTACAGATTTTCTTTACCCTCATAGCGTGAGCTAAACTTTTCTTAGGCCGACAAGCGGAGCTTCGTTTGGGAGTGCTGACTTTTTCAGGGTCCGCACAATGGTTTCCCCTATTTCTTGGAGGAAGAAATATTAAAAAGTACTAACTTTAATCGAGAGTTATGAATGATCTTGATTTTCTCAGACACTCAAGATTGAAGAAATTTAGAAAAATGAATCAATGTTGGGTTTTTTGGGTCCTTTTTAAGGCTGGGGGAGTTTTATAAGGCCTGGACCGGATCCATTGATCGAACGGTTAATGGATCTATTAACCAAATTTTTAACTGTTGTTCCACATATAGGATGAATTAGAGAGGTATAGGGACACACTTATTATCGATCATATTAAATAGGGATGGGTTTCCCCTCTAATAACCATTCGATTAACGAAGGAGATTTGATAATGATTGCTAAGGATCTTTGACCATTCGGTTAAAGGATCAATCACAACTAATTTTTTTCTTTTCCTTGGTTTATAAGGTATGTTCCTATGTCCATCCCCAATCCTCATGGAGAGAGAGAGGAGGGTCATCTCCGTGGTGAGAGGATCTTGGTTCCGTGCATCCCTCTCGAGAGCGCTTAGGCCGTTGTTGGCGATGTGTGAGGTGAAAAATGTAGAGAGATGGAGTCTCCAATCTATTTTACTCAAAATAGATAAAAGAAGGTGGATCCATCCCTAAGGACAGCATCCAAATACATACTAATACATACGAAACCAAAAATGATTCGAGTAGGGTTCGGCGGCTAAGTTACGGAATGGGAAGGTGTTAGGCACCCATTCCGCACTTGCGGTCTCTCATGGATAGTTGTTATTTTCCTCTATTTCCCCATGATATGTGTGCATGTGTATATAAAGTGGATATAGGAATCATCTACTTGTATCATAGAAGAGATAAAGCGAGTCATCCATAGGAATGTTCCTAAAATTAATATTAGAAAATAGAATTTACGCGATTACCCTTGCATTGATCGTTAAAATGGAACGATACGCATGTGGAATAATGCGCCACTAAGAACAAATATATGTATATGCGAATATACATAATTTAAGAGAATTAAGTTAAAGAATTTAGAAAAATAGAAAAAAATGGGAAAGAATAGGACTCGAGTCTCGGGTTTTACCCCGAGATGCCTACGTAGTCTATAGAGGCATCAAAGTCCACGTAGTTCATATGCAAAGCGAGGGGTGGGATTTATCCCATAAATCCAACCAGGGACTTCTCTTATATGTGTGTGTGTGTGTGTAAAAAATTATTTTAGTTGTGGAAAAAGTGTGAGAATTCCCGTTTGGAATTTATGAGCAAATCCTATTTTTTCTTTTCTTTTTTTGGGTTTTATTTATATGAAAATAAGAGATGTGAAATAATACTAAATAAAAATTATATTAGGATATGTGATATGGAGAGAATAAAAGTTCTAAGTAATAAAATAAGTTAATGCGAATTTAGGAGAATTTGAAGAGAGAGTTGAGAAAGTTGGACCTTCTTGAAGATCTTGAGCTTGATCTTGAACGTTGGAGAGCAGCCCTTGCACTTGGGTGATGATGGAAAGTAGTTAATTCACCAATTTTGATGAAAAAGATGATGAAAAGTGAAGGCTGGAAAAGGATTTGGATGTGAAAATCACGATGACTTCAAGAGAGGTTTTCTGAGTTTGCTGAGAGTGATGGATTTCAGATCTTGAATCTGCTTTGCAATGAGGTCAAACCCTCTTTTTTCTAGGCCTAGGGAATTGCCTATTGTCATAGTCCTGGTCCTTCCAATCGACAGGTGTTTTTAGGCACACTATCGATAGGCAGGATTTGGAACCTGCCATTTGGCAGTCTCTTTCAGGTTCCTTCGAAAAAATGGTCGTAAAATGCAAACCGTCGATCCAAATTCGTGCATGGGGAAAACTGTAGGAAAGTTACTACAGACACCTTAGAAAGTCCTTTTGACTTCTCCTAGGTCCGAGAGTTGTCTTTGGGACAAATGTCGCTTGGAAACGCTTGTCGGTGCTTTGGACGGGGGATCGTCGAACGCAAACGGATCGTATATCTGCATGGTAAGTCAGAATTGCACATGGGGTACACCGTTGGAAAGGTTATGAGATGTAATTCGACATTCCAAAGAGTTTGACTCAGTTTGTTTAGTTGACTTTAGTCAATGGGGTCCTGGAAGTGTCTGGTGGCCTTTCGGAGTAAAACGGATCATTTGTTCGTACCGTAAGTCAGAATTGGGCTCGGAGTGGACAGTTGGAAAGGGGTTTCAGTTCCCTTTGAAGATTCATTCAGTATCAATCAAGCTGAAGAGTTAACTTAGGTCAAACAGATCCTGGGAGCGTCCGGTGGCCTCTAGGTTAGGTTTTGAGGGAAAATGGGTCGTTCATCTGTACTGTAAGTCAGAATCACGCATGGGACGGACCGTTGAAAATGGGTTTTATCACCTTTTTGAAAATTCATTCAGTCTCAGTTGAGCTAAATAGTTTGACTTTTGGTCAAATGGAGCCTGAGAGTGTCTGATGGCTTCTAGGTAAGTACCCGGGGTATGACTTAGGTTTGTAGTGATGAAGGGGAGGTGCTAGGGACCTAAGGAGAGGTTAGGGGGTGCTAGAATGGGGTGTCTGCAGTTCCATTTGTTCCTCCAAAAAATTTCAAGGGTTAGGATTAAAACATGAATTTTGACCCTCTTATTTAGCTGTTGTATTATTTTAACCCTTTTGGATTATAAGGGCATTAGTAACAAAAGGACTCAACCCTGATTATAAATCGGGGTGTCCACAACCATTGGCCCTCTGCCTGGTAAAATCTCCTCTAAGGTCGAATCTTAAATTCAAGATTAAAGTCCTAACAATAACAAAACATAGATAAGAATACAAAGATAGGCACATATTAAAGAAATCTATGCAAAATTATAAGAGAACAGATAACCCTGGAGGCCTAAAATCATGCTCTAATACTAACTGTGATACCCCGCGTAATTAAGCACTTAGGTTGATCAAGTTTAAATATAAAATCATATGGGATAATAAACAACATAATACCATTCTCAGCATGGAGAAAGTAAAAGAAACAAGTGACAAATATATGAAAGTGATATGAAGATTCTCAAACAAACTCATAATTGAATCCATAGTCCAAAGAGAGATAACTATCATGTCCAAGCACAATCTTAAGTGAAACTCCCAAAATAATACAACATGGTAACTTAGTCTCATAATACATGCCAACTACGATATCTCAAAGTACTAAACTAAAAAAGGTAAGATAATGAAATAAGAGAGATAGAGACCCAAGATGTCTCTGAAGCTGAGACCCTGGAGAATGAGATAAATATTAAATGATGACTGGAACAAAGAAGGTAAGCAATAAGTCCAGCCCTAGCACCTGAAGTCCATGTAAAGGAGAAAGGTTAGAGCCCTAGAAAGTCTCTTATATATGCATCTCAAAGAGGTTATATGAGTAGATGATAAAATCACGATTTATATAATTAAATGATTGTCCCATCACACAAAACATAATCTCGGAATGTATAATAATTATCTCAATTCATTTAATTAATTAATTTTTTCATTATTTAACCAATACGCAACTAACATGGGCCCTTTCCTCTCGCCTATCTCCAGAATATGCAATACGCCAAATCAAACCATCACATAAATTATCGATCGTCTATTTTGAAGCATTAGTAAACTCGTAGATGCACTGCTATGTAGAACCGAAACTCCACACACCATGTGATGTTATAACACATCGTAATAAATACTGATCATCAAAAATCTCAAAATGGGGGTGTTAGTTATCGGCACTCACCCAATCATTCATGTTATACATGCTTATATCAATGACATTTGAAATTTTACACATCTTTTATCACTCCGCGCTATAATCTATATACCCAATTACCTCACCCTCGGGTTATAAGCATAAATATCCATCAATATAATTTGGTCCATTTCATAAGGAGCTAAGGGAACAATAATTCTAAAAGTGTATTCTCGTTAAGCAAGGCATTAAAGTAAAAGCCAATTTATTTTATTAAGGGTTTGAATCATCACTCCTATCTATCTCTAAAATCTTTGCATGGGACGTTTTACCTAAGTGAATCCAAACAAGGACCCCCCTGATACACTTACATTTAGATTAGGTAGTTGTTAAGATAAATTTAATTGGGATTTATTACTAGAGAGTAAGGCAAGGAATTAAACATCTATATGTACAATCAACCCCACTATTCCAACACCGCCATCCAATAACCAAACCTACAACTAACACAATTTATCTTGTACTCTATATATTTTCTACATGATAAAACCAATATGAAAAATAATAATATCTCAAATAAGGACTCATAATGTGTGATTTCATAAAAGAAACGTGTAATAAAACTTTCAGGGGTGTATTTTATCACGAAGGTTTCATTAATAATCCAAGTATTTAAAATTAACTCAAATTTGTTTCCATAAATTCCAATATCTAAAATAGGGTCATCATACTAAATTTCATAAATTTGGGATATAACCACCAAAGTACTACCATTAAGGCATTAGATACAACCCCCACTAATCTTGTGTAAATTTTATAATTTGTCAATTTTAAATCAAGTCCATATCATCCATTTTCTAATATCAAATTATCAATTTCTAAAAATGGGGTCCAAACCCTAAAATGTCATTTTTACACTTTAGGGTTAATCTTTAATTTCTAATTTTTTATTAGGATTGAACAATTAATTTCAAACATGTGATAATATCATAATCCACCCGATTTCAATATCATGTTGGTGAAGAAACCCATGAATTAGTCCTTTAAATCCCCTTTGAAACAAAATTCTTGAAAGTAGATTCAATATCTTTCTTGTAAAAGCCTTGGAACCCTCTTTAAATATTAGGTAGAAGACTAAAAACTAGGGCTGATTTTGTAATTTATATTAAACATGGGTGGGAGGTAAATAATAGAGGGTGGATTGATTGGGAATAGGGGTGATTTTCGATAAAAGAAACGAAATATGGAGTTTTGGGTTGATGAGAAAACGATAAGGAAAAAGACATATTGGTCTTTGCTTTTGTGGTAATTATGGGCAATTAAAGGTTTCCCCTTTCACTTTTAAAGCCTACCTGATGGCTTCCCTATTAAACCCCGGTGCCGAAATTCCTCTTCAAAACCCTCCCATATCTCCCAGCATCAATTTCCTTTTCCCTTACCAAAATCTCTTTCTCCCAGTGCTACCATTTTCCATTTTTAAACCCCAACCGAAATTTTCTTTTTTAAAAAAACCTGGTTGCAATTTCCCAAAACGTCAAACCCTCAGCAATATCAATCCCAAAGACAACTCCCCTTCTTCCTTTAAAGCCTTCCGGCACCGCAAAGGCAATTCGAAATCCCTCCAACAATTAATACCTTAAATTCTAAGCATGTTTCTCAAGTTGTATACATACACTAAAATTCTCATGGGATAAGCTTAAAATACCACACAAACCCAACATTTAATTAAACTTTGTAAAATCATCATATTAACAATAACTTTTATATAATTCGACTTAAAGGCTTGTAAATTTAATAACAAATTCAAGGAGAGTGAAAATTCCAAATTTACTTCTTTCAACTTCATAAATTCACCACATTAATTTCTTACAACATATTGACACAAGCAACTTTAATTTCTCAAAATTTAATCTTAACACAAGAAACTTTAACTTCTCAAAATTCAAAACAGGTGTGTTCTTAACTAATTAAATCATCAATAATTAGTTAATTCATCTAAAATAACAAGGTATTACATTCTTTCCCCCTAACAAAAAGATTTTTTCCTCAAAATTCACAGAAAATGGCACATACCTACCTCAAAATAAATGAAAATATTATTGTCTCATCATATTCTCTCGCTCCAAAATAGGCTCATCCGCACTATCATGACCCCACTGAACATGAACTTACATAATCACCTTAGTCCTCAAAATATGAACTTTATGGTCTAAGATACGATTTATCTCCTGAGTTTAAGAAACATCAGCATCTAACTGGATATCCTCTAAGTCAATATGATATAATGGGCCTTACCCTATAAGAACATATGAAGCATCGATACATGGAAGGCATTATGTACCCGAGCTAGATATTCTGGAAGCACTTAACAATGAGCGTGCAACCTGACATGATCCGTGATCATAAATAGCCCAATGTATCTCGGCACCAACTTGCCCTCCATCACAAAATGAATCACCCCCTTCATGGGTGACACCTTGAGGATTACGTGATCTCCCACTTAGAACTCAACATCATTACTCTCTAAACCTACTCTGTTTTATATTGATTCTATCCTAAATCATCTTAATCTTCTTCATAGCATCCTGAATAAACGCGGATCCCATCAGGCTACCCTCCTCGGGCCTAACCAATACATGGATGACCGACACGGTCGCCTATAAAATGCCTCATACGGTACAATACTAATAAAATTCTAATCATTTTTGTTAGGGAAAGTCAACCAAAGGTAAATGCATCTCCCAACTACCCTTTAAGTCCAACGCGTAAGCCCGAATCATATATTCCAAAATTTGGTTCACCTGCTCCATCCGCCCATTTATCTGAGTATGGTATGACATAATCAAGAGTAACTTAGTCCCTCCTGGAAACTTCCCCAAAGGGAGATATTAAAGTCGGATCTATCTTAGATAATCGATTGAGGCACCCCGTAGTAACGAACAATCTCATCTATATAAAATTTGGCTAACTGTTCTACCAAGAAGTCCATAGGGATGGATAAGAAATGTACAACCTTCCTCAAGATGCCTATGAGTCAAAGTAAACTTGACAATAAAATCCATCAAACTGTTGTCCCACTTCCAGTCGGTAATGGGTAAGGATGAAAGCTTCCCTAATGATCATTGGCGGTCCACCTTCCCCTATTTACATTTCCTACACTAGGACACAAATGTATTAACTACCCGCTTTATCCCGGACCACCCATATTGTCTTTTTATATATTGGTACATCATATACCACTTGGATGCATAAAATATTATGATCTATGGACCTCCTGCATGATGGTCCTACGCAACTTCTCATCAAAAGGCACAACTAACATCCTCCTATAATGCAATCCTCCATCCAAAGTAGAGGTGTAAATAGGCACATTAATGGCTAGAAGATCAGACACTCTCTCCTTGAAAAACACATCATTCATTTGTGCTTTAACCACTCGTATAAGAATGTATGAGGTTATGGTGAGCATCCCTATAAACGCATCATCCAACTCGTCAATCACCTGAATGGACCATATACCGATCAACTGAATAGAAGATAAACTACCATTAGGTCGATAACTCAAAGCATTTGCCACCATATTGGCACTCCCTATCTGATACTGAATGGTAAACTGGTAGTCCTTAATAAACTTAAAATGTTGTCTTTGTATCTGTGAATAAGTATTGAATACTCTTATGATCACTAAAGAGCTTGAACTTCTCACTCCACAAATAATGCCTCCAAATGTGTAGTGCGAATACTACTATCGCTAGATCCAAATTATGGCTTGTATATTAATCCTTCTGGGTTTCTACTTTCGAGAAGAATAGGCAATAGGACAATCCTTACACATTAAAACTCCACCAAATCCTTATAGGCAAGCATTGGTGTAAGCTAAATACTCAACCCCACTCCTAGGAAGAGAGAAAACTGGAGCCAAAGTCAACTTATTCTTGAGGGTGTAGACCGCATCCTGACACTTTTCAGTCCAAACAAATTGTATCCACTCCTGAGTTAACTCATTGAACGGTCCCATTATATTTAAAAATCCGAAAAAAAAAACTACAATAATACCCGACCAATCCCAAAAGGCCATGAACCTCTGTAGGTGTCATCAGTTATCCCCAATCTAAAATGGACATCCCCTTCTTCGAAGCCATGGACAACCCCGACTACAAGATTACATAGCCCAAAAACTGCACCTCCCATTTCCAAAACTCACACTTTTAAAACTTTGCACATAATTTATGCTCCAGCATTGTCTAAAGTGAAACTCTCAAATGCTTGAAATGCTCTTCCTCGGTCTATGAATGAATCAAGATGTCATATATGAAGACGATGATAAACTGATCCAAGCAGAACTAGAACACCTGGTGCATCAAATTCATAAATAAAATGGGGGCGTCGATTAGTCTAAATAACTTGACCTTGAACTCGTAAGAATCATAAGGAGTCAACAAGTTTTTCTTTGGCACGTCCTCCTCCAGTACTCTCAACTGATGGTACTCCGAGAGAAAATCTAACTTCAAGAAGAATAGAGTACCCAGTAGTTGATTAAAAAAATCATTGAATCTTGACAAAGGATACTTGTTCCTCACTATCACCTTGTATAACTCACGGTAGTCAACACAAAATCGTAGCAAACCATCCGGCTTCTTCATAAAGAGAACTAAATATACCATAGCGATGTGATGTGTCGAATGAACCCCTGCTATAATAAATTTTTGATTTGCTCTCTCAACTCCCTTAGTTTTGTTAAAGGCATCCGATATGGCGCCTTAGAAATAATCAGTGTACCAAGAGCCAAATCTATCACAAAAACGATCTCTTGAGTTGGTTATAACCATGTAACCTCCTCAAATATGTAAGTAAGAATCCTGACAAATGGAATCAAATTTAATGAAATGATAGTCCCCTCCCGCATCCTCTTATTAATTAATATAAGTGTGTCATTTTGGCCTAAGCATATCCACGATATACATCTCCTAACTTGTATCGTGACAACAAAAGGCTGACATTTATAATCTATATGAGCCTCATATCTAACCAATCAATCCATACCTAAGGTGACATCATTAGAGTGGGTGCCTAAAACAAGCATGCCTCAAAACATAATTTGCCAATATAAATATCCAAATCATCACTAAGTCTCCAAAATACGAGTGTATATGGCTAATGAAGTAGCTATTGATAAATATCTATCATAATGTCTATAAAGCAAACCAAAATCTCCATAAACCACGTGGTGCAAATAAGTGTGTGGCGTCGGTGTTAAATAATATTCTAGCTAAGGTGCCAAAAATGTAAAATATATCATCCACCATATGGATATGCCCATAGCCCTCTTGCTGACGTTGTGCCATCTAATAAACTCTACCATATTGGAGTTGGGGTTATAGTTATGAAATCGGGGGTGCGAGTAGCGCTGCTACCAGCTATAGCCTTGGTGGTCCTGAAGCCCTAATAGACATGGTGGACTTACCATTATCTCTATCCATATTGACCCTATTCCTATTGGCCCTAGCTTGGCTAGCCCTGATACTTTTGCCCCTGAATCTTTGTACTCAATCAAACTTCGGACCCATATCCCCTGTCCGCACATCCGAAACACACACTATAAAATGGGGTTGTGGGTTCCTTCTATTACCTCTATTGTTGTTGTTATTGTGGTTGTTATTTCCCCTACCCCTCCTGGCTCTCCTGGATAGGCCTGAAATGCCTCCACTTTACATGGCCTTATTGGCCTGGGACACTCTATTTATCTCCACCGATGCTTGACTCTTCCTTGGGAACACTAGATTTTCCTAATTTATCTAGTATCCTCTTTTTCCCACTATAATTTCAGGAATGCAAAAATGCAGCATCTACTACCTTAGTATAGGTAGTAAAGGTTGGATTTTCCATGAGAACCTATATGATGATCCATATTATCCCTCTCATAAACTTCCTTATCTTCTTCTCCTTTATGTCGACCTCGCCTTTTGTAAAAAGGGACAGACTAGTAACCTCTTATTCGTACTCAGCTATCCTACAGGCTCCCTTCTCATGTAAAAGTAATTTTTCCTTCTTCTACTCTATAACAACGATGAAAAATAGTTATCATCAACACGGACCATAAAATCATCATAGGTCATGATCTTTCTATCCTACACAAAACTCACACTCTCACACCACTGGAAAGCATCCCCAATTAAGTAAAAGGTAGCTAAAACCTTCTTTTGTATGTTGATACAAGTCAACAACCTCAAATTTCTCTCAATGTCCTCGGGTACTATTTAGCCACAATGAAATCAGTAGAACTTGCAAATGTCAGTGGGATGTTCTTCACAAAGGCTTCTCATGCCATCTCCTATGTCAATGTTATAAGTGTTGTCGGTTGAGGTGCTACGGGAGGCACTTCATGTCTCCCTATTTCCAAGCCTTCCTAAACAGCCTAGTTAATCAAGTCTAATAACTATTGTGCCCCAAAAAGATATTTCCCTGGGCATCGGGGGCTGGAATACCCGGTATAGAGGGTACCTACGATGAGAGGGCTACGAGCTCGGCTTGCACTAATGGATCATTGGCCTAACAAACTCTCCATTAAGGTTGTATCTAAAATTAAAGATAGAAATTCTATCAGTAACAAAACATAGATAAGAATACAAACATATGCACGTATCAAATAATGCTACATCGAAGTCTAAGAGAACCTATAACCCTTGAGGTCTAAGATCATGCTCTTATACTAATTATGATACTTAATGTAATTAAACACTTAGGTTGATCAAGTCTAAATATAAAATCATACACGATAATAAATAATATAATATCATTCTCAGCATAGTAAAGACAAACGAAATACGTGGAAAATATATGGAAGCGATATGAAGATTCTCAAATAAACTCGTAATAAAATCCATAGTCCAATGAGAGATAAAAACAATGGCCCAACACAATCTCAAATGAAAATCCTAAAATAATTCAAGCCAACAATTGAGTCTCACAATACATGTCAACTATAATATCTTAAAGTATGACACTGAAAAGTAATATAATTAACTAAGAGAGGACCTTGGAGAATGATATGAATAGTGAATGTGGACAAGAACAAGGAAAATAAGCGCGAGGTATAGCCCTAGCACCAAAAATCCATAAAAAATGATAGGTATAAACCCTAGCAAGTCTCTTAGCTATGAAACTCAAAGTAGTTATATGATTAGATGATAAAATCACAATTTATATAATTTATATGAATAAAACATCACACAAAACGTAACCTCACATTGTATTATAATTATCTCAATTTATTTATATAATTAATTATTCTCGTTAATTAACCAACGCATAAATGTCATGAGCCCCTTCCCTTAGACCATATCAAGAATATGATATATGTTAAATAAAACTATCACATAAATCCTAGGTTGTCTATTTTGCAGCGCCAATAAACCCGTAGCCACCCTACTATATAGTGATAGAACTCCACACACTATGTGATGCAACAACATAGCATAACAAATCATGCTCTTCAAATATCTCAACATAAGGATGTTCCTTCTTCACACTCACCCAGTCATTCATGTTTCACGTGTTCATTTATCAATGATATTTATATTTTTACACGTTTTTTATCACTTCATGCTATAATCTTCATACCAAATTATCCTATCCTCGAGTTATAAACATTTATGGCCATTAATAAGTTTTGGTCCATTTCATAAGGAGATAACGGGATAGCATTCCTACAAGTGACTTCTCATAAAGTAAGACACTAAAGTAAAAGCATGTTTATTTTATTAAAGGTTTGAGTCGTCATTCCTACAAGTCCCTAAATTCTGTTTGTGGGACATCTCACCGAAGTGAAATACAAATAAGGTACATTTCCATTTAGATTAGTTAGTTGTTATGACAAATTTAATTGGGATTTATTACTAGAGAGTAAGGTAAGGAAATGTCTACATATACAATCAACCCCATTAGTTCGATACCGTTATCTAATAACCTAACCAAACACAATTTATCTCGCACTCCTTTAATCGTCTACATAATAAAATCGATATAAAGAATAGTAATATCTCAAGTAAGGATTCATAATGTGTTCTTGGATAAAAGAAACATGTAATTAAACTTTTAAGGGCATATTTCATCACGAGGGTTTCATTGATAATCCAAATATTTAAAATCAACTAAAAGTTGTTTCCTTAAATTTTAATATCCAAAATAAGGTCATCATACCAAATTTCATAAGTTTGGGCTATAACTACCAAAGTACTACCATTAAAGCATTAGGTACAATCACACAAAGCATGTGTAAATTTCAGAATTTATCAATTCTAAATCAAGTCCATATCATCCATTTTTTAATCTCAAATTATCAATTTCTATAAATGGGGTTCAAACCCTAAAATGCCATTTTCATATTTTGGGCCAATATTCAATTTTCATATTTATTAGGGCTCAACAATTAATTTCAAACATGTGAGAATATTACAATCCACCTAATTACAACCATGAGTTAAAAATATCCTATAGGTTCCTAATTGATTTTGACATTACAATTAGGTTTAGGTGAATTTTAGCAAATACTCATAAAAGGAGAGGAGTAAAAGGCAACTTGCGTCAAAGTATGTCCATAAATTCATTTTTTTATGATTGAAGAAAACCTTTAATTAGTTCTTAAAAATGCGCTTAAAAATATTCTTGAAAGCCTCTTGAATCCATTTTTTGTAAAAGCTTTGGAACCCTATTTTTAATATTGGCTTGAGTAATAAAAACTAGGGGTTATTTTATAATTTATATAAAACTTGGGTGGGAGGTTGAGAGTGAAGGATAAATGATTGAATATAGTGGGTGATTTGTGAGAAAATAAAGGAAAGATGGAATGCTTGGTTGATGAGGAAATAGAGAGAAAGTTCTTTGCTTTTGTGTCAATTATTGGCAATTAAAGGTTGCCCACTTTCCTTTTTAAAACCTAGGTGCCACTTATCAATTAAACCCCAGCACCAAAACTTCCCTTTAAAACCTTACCATTTGCCCCAGCCGTTAACTTCCATTTCCTTTACCAAAACCCTTTCTCCCTGCACCGCAATTTTCCATTTTTAAACCCCAACCCAATATTCTCGTTTTTTTAAACGTAGCCATAATTTCCAAAAAATCTAGACCCTCATCATTTCTAATCCCAAAGGGAGTTCCCCCATTTTCCTTTAAAGCCTTCTAGCACCACAAAGGCAATTCCAAATCCATCCAATAAATAATACCCGAGATTCTAAGTGTGTTTCCTAAGTAGTATACAAATACTAAAATTCCCCTAGGCTTAGCTTAAAATACCATATAAGCCCGACGCTCAATTAAACTTTATAAAATTACTGTTGATGTAAAAAATTAGATCACTCTAATTATTCAATCACAGATAAATAAATGAGACAAAGAATTTTTAAAGTGGTTCAGCCTTATAAGAATGGCCTACGTCCACTATTTTGGTATTGCTGTTTGTATGGGAATTCTCGATTACAAATTATCTCAAGAAATTACGGTCCCTTTACAATGAGGATTGTACAGTGTACTTATAGCCCCGAGGCTGTAATGTGAAAGGGTAATACATTAAATGGGATACATATGAAAGGGTAATACATTTAATGCCCCTTAAGCGTGTGCGTCTGAATGATAAGCATTTAATGAATCAGTTGAACTGTTGGTTATCCCGCTATCAATGCTTTGTTCGAGGTGCATCTCGGACCGCCTGAGTTGCTCGGTATTCAAGAGTTCCTCGGAAAGGTTTTGTTCCTCGGAGCGTGTGAATTCCTCGGGGAAGCAGTGTTCCTCGGGGAAATAGTCTTCCTCGTTGTAATCTTGTACCTCGGAGCTTGTGGGTTCCTCGGAGGTGTTGTTATTGCCATGTATATCACCACGTGTCTTCATTTAATTGGGCCATGTCAGCAGACTAAATTTGGTATCAACAGAAGCCCCCAATGTTTCATAGTTCGAATTTTGAGAAGTAGGGAACATTCTTTCTCGGAATATGGTAGCTTTAAATGGTCCTCCTGATTTTTAGGAGTGTTTCCTTCGTATTTATTTCTCCTTCCACATTCGTAGAATCATGCTTTTTTTAATTTTTCTGCTCGCTTCGATTCCCGCGCCACTTTTCATCCTTTTAGCCGTCGTTGCCCGCTTTGATTCCCGCATCCCTTTTCATCTTTTTAACCGCTGTTGCCCGCTTTGATTCCCGCGCCCCTTTTCATCTTTTTAGCCGCCGGTAACGTAATCATGCTTTTTTGTAATCATTACTTCACCATTTCCCAAGGTAAGGTATTTAAACTTCACAGACACTCCCATTTTCTTCTACCTTTTCAAATTTTTATCTTCGAGTTTTCCGTCGTCTCTTTCTCTCCTGTGTATTCATCTCTTCCATCTTTCGTTGTCATCAGATGCACTCTTTTCCTATAAGATCTTCTTCCTTCTTCTTCATTTCCTTTAATCACCATGGTTTACCCTGTTGAATCTCTTGACAAATTTCGATCTGATTTTTCCATTCCCTCTTGGGTTGTCTTGGAAGAGCTTTCTGAGCCTTCTGATTATTTCAATTTGGCTGAGGGACATTGGTTCCCCAGCCTCTTTATTGTTGAGTGTGGATTTTCTTTTCCACCAAATCCCTTGTGTCTGAAATTCTGTTATTACTTTGACGTTGTTCCTGCAAGAATAGCCCCCAACACATGGAGAATAGTTAATGGGGTGCATAAATTAAATCAAGTCCATGGAACTCGTATAGGAATTCCAGAAATCATTACTGCTATAGATGGGCAGTTAATGATAACATTTTTTATTTAAAAACTAGATTTTTAAATATAGCCTTAGTAGTCAATCTCCCTGATGCCAATAGGGATTATTTTGAACACGGGGTTGTCATAAAAAATTAGCAACACCCTCCATTAACTGGAGATGAGGTTTACCAGCGTCCCAGATGCCCTCCTTATGGCAATGGGATAGGTTATTTTTATTTCGTTTTATTTATTTTGAAATTATGCTTCCTTTATGTTTGATAAAATGTGCCACTGATATTTCAATGTTTATTTATTTGCAGTTGATAACAAAAGAAAGTGCCCAAAAGAAGCAGATCTCAATATAAGGCATTTGAAACTTATCTGGAGTCTGCATCAGAGTGTTGCCGACGAGCACATTAGATCAGCCTCATATCTGCTGCAATACAAGAGCTACACCACTTCTTTCACTGCTCGTCCAGTGATAAGTGAATCAGAGCCAGTACCAGCTTCCACCAGCTCTTCACCTGAATCTCACGTCCCTTTAAGAGAAAGGATGAAGAGAATAAGGCCTCCTACCCTCTTCGAGAAACCTGCCTCTGGTTCTGGTGAGGCAAAAAGAAGTAAAGTTGATGTCCCAGGGGAGGGGACAAAGAAGAATGATGCGCCTTCCTCGGCTGCTGCTGTTGTGAAGGTTGTAGAGAAGCCCGCAGTGTCTCCGATCAAGTCTGCTGCTCCTGGAGAGGTGATTGTAATATCACCGACCAAGGGTTCTTCCTTGGTTGAATCTATTCCTGTTCCCCCGAGGAGGCTGAAGAAGAGTTCCTTGATCAATTTGGCTAACACCATCACTCAGCCCACAACTGCTGGGACAGGGGTTCCCACTTTTGTTCCTCCGAGCTCTGCCATGAGCTCGGTAAAGTCCTGGATCATTCCCGAGGTCCAAGGTACTGAAGGAAACCTTACTCAGGACATGGTCACTTCATTAGCTGTTCGTCACCTTGCCTCTTTGAGTCTTCTTAGTTTGAAATTTTCATATTTCCTTTATTATTTCTGTTTCTGATTTACTTTCTTTTTCTTTTCACAGCTGACGGGTTGCTTTAATATAATCCTGAAGAAGGATGAAGCAATTAAAGCTTCATGCTCATCGTCCAGTGTGGAGGGAGCTCTGGCAGAAGCTATCAAGTCTTTGGATGATTCTCGCCAGACATATGCCACTGACAAGGCTGTCTGGGAGAAAAAACTTGCCTCCACCGAGCAAGAAAAAGTTCGGGATGTCAATGCCTCCAAAGAGTTGGAGAAGAGAATAAATGCCCTGGAGAAGGCAAATAAAGAGCTCGAGGAGAAGCTCAAAACTACTGGGGAGCTTGAAGATAAACTCAAGGCTGCTAAGGAGGAGTTGGCTCAACTTCGAGAAGTCGATCGGTAGAAAGAGGAGGCTGAGAGAAAGCTGAAAGCTGCTGATGACCTGCTGTTCGAGAAGCTTTCCTCGGAGAAGTTGAAGAGGAAGATGGCTGTGAAGAAGTCCTTCAGTGCTGGCTGGGACAAGGGGTGGAACAAGGGGTTGGATGCCATGGTTTCGTAAGTGGACTATGGCAGCCTCAAATACTTTAGGGATGGATGGGTTGCTGCTCTCCAGGAAATGAAAGTTGAAGAATCTTCTGAGCTTTTCCAACAACACATTCCTGGTCCCCCTCCAACCCCAGAAGATCTTGAAGAGGACGAAGTTGCCTCAGAAGAATACTCTATGGTGATGGGAGATCACCCCCAGCCATTCAGCCTACTTCCAAGGAATTTCAGCAAATTATTACCTCCTCCGAGAAATTACCTGTGCTTCCCGAGCAACTATCCATTCCCTTCGAGCAACTTACCTCCTCGTCCCAGCCTTCCGAGAAGGTTTTAAGCGACAAGGAAAAGGTGTATAGTTGCTTAAGTTTCTTTCTATTTTATTTCTCTTTTATCAAATGTAACTCAGAATATGTAACTCTGAATTTTATGATCTAATAAAACTTGGTCTTTTTGTATACTGTTGTCTGTATTCTATGCATACTCTGTCTTGATTCTTATTGATTAATGCTTTTTCTTTCTCTGCTAGTTTCAGGCCAGGATGGAATTGTTATCTGCCCACGATACTGTGCTGCTGAGGCAATGCAATGATTACTTTAAGGCTGGTCACACAAACCTGAGTGCAACACAAGTTGTCGACATCCTCAACTAGGATGGTTCAGAATAGGCAGTGGAAGCATATCAATATCTGAAGTGTCTACTTGATTGAGCGATGGCCAATAATGTGGCTTACTATGAAATGATCTAGGATCTTCAAGTCACCCTTGAAGACCTTCAGCTTCAATATAAAGAATCCACTGCCCTGTTGCATGAGAGTTACGAAAAGAAGTACAAGTTGATCGTTGCCGACAAGGGCTACGAGAAGCTTTTTGTTGGGTACGATGTGAGGGAGAGAACCCTGAAAGGTGAGGTCAAGGAATGCAGACAGATTGCCGAGTTTCTGGAGCAAGAGAACAACAACTTGCAGAAAGAGCTATCACAGTTGAAGTCTGCAGCCTCTTCTTCGAAAGCCTTAATCCCAGTGACCGATGAGGGATTCTCGTTCCTGGAAGTCGAGAACGCCAATTTGAGGGACGAATTGGAAAAGTTGAAGAGAGCTGGGCCCTCTACATCATCTCGTGGACGAGCAATAGCAGCTCGGGTTCCTGTCGAGAAGCAGAGGACTCAGTCTGCATTAGAAAACCAGGCCTTCCAGCTGATGGCGAAGAACTGAGCTTTGGCTGAAATGTAAAAGAAGATCAGAGACTTGGAAGAGCAGCTCTCTGAGCAGAAATCTACCTTGGAGGACAAAGAGCTCTTCGTTAAAAATCTCCACGAGCAGCTGGACAGACTAATATATCAGTTCCACAAACAGCCCAGGAAATTCTGGATGGCTGGATATAATGAAGCGCTCTACCACTTGGATGATCGTATCCAGAATGCCAATAATGAGGGCTATAAACAAGGCTGGTTGAACGCCTTAGGTGTGATGCAGCTCGAACAGGGTCATTACCTGTGGGACTACCACGATCCCGGGTTGCTCGACTTACCTGTGCCACCATACAAATTAGATATGAGTTGGATCCCTGCACGGGCCATTCCTCAGAGCTTGATCTCAAAGTATCTCGGTGACTACAATTTACATTCTTAAGCTGAGGTATCTCGTCCCGAGCATCTCTTAGATCGACCATCCGTGATGAATGTCAGGATGTTGAAGGATCTCAACTTCATCAATTCTCCTCTGTCTTTAAATAATCCGCCTACTGGCGAGGAACCTGTGTCAAAAGCAAAGGGGAAAAGACCAGTAGAATAGGAATTTTTGATGTAATAGTTAGTATACATTTCAATATCAATGTACTTTTCATTTTATTATCAATGTAATTTATTTTGAATTCAATGAAAGACTTTCATTTATATTTACAATCTTAATTTTTATTGTCTTGTAATTATCAAATACTTTATATTTGTGCATATCTGTTAAAAAGATAACTATATTGTGTTGTTTGTCGACCAACTTAGTAATAATTAAAAAGTTACAAGTAACAATAATGTTGCTCGATCTCATAATAAAGTTTTGTTTCTCGACCAACTTAACAACAAAGTAACGAGTATAAAAATGTTTAAAATGTTTCTAACCAACCAAGGTCGTTAGATTCTCCATGTCGACTAACTACAGTTAGTGGGTTCTTATCCCCGACCAGCCATAGTTACTAAATTTTTCTATTAAATGTTTCCGACCAACCAAGGTCGGTAACTTTTCCTTATCGACCAGCTATAGTTGGTGGGTTTTTACCCCCGACCAGCCATAGTTAGTTGATTTTTCCTCTACGAGCAACTTTGGCACTTTTCTGAAATAATCTTTCCTTCCGACCAACATAAGTTGGTATTTTCGAGACTATATGTACTTCCTAACCGACATAAGTTGGTATTTTTAGGAATATTTTGTTTCCTAACCAACCGAGGTTGGCATTTTTAGGAATATTTTGTTTCCTAGCCAAACAGGTTGGCATTTTTAGGAATATTTTGCTTCCTAGCCAAACAGGTTGGCATTTTTAGGAATATTTTGTTTCCTAACCAACCGAGGTTGGCATTTTTAGGAATATTTTGTTTCCTAGCCAAACAGGTTGGCATTTTTAGGAATATTTTGCTTCCTAGCCAAACAGGTTGATATTTTTAGGAATATTTTGTTTCCTAACCAACCGAGGTTGGCATTTTTAGGAATATTTTGTTTCCTAGCCAAACAGGTTGGCATTTTTAGGAATATTTTGTTTCCTAGCCAAACAGGTTGGCATTTTTAGGAATATTTTGTTTCCTAACCAACCGAGGTTGGCATTTTTAGGAATATTTTGTTTCCTAGCCAAACAGGTTGGCATTTTTAGGAATATTTTGCTGAGTCTGAGCTTTGTCGAGTAGTGTGTAGCACTATTATTCCCCAAAAAAATTTCAATAAAAAGAGAGACTTGCAGAATATCTTCATTTTATTCATATCAATGGAACTGCGTTACATGAGAATACACATCACTGATAATACTTGCGCAGGTGCTCTACGTTCCATGCATTCTTAAACTCCTCGCCTTCTAAAGTTGCTATTCGATAAGTGCCCGGTCGAACAACTTCTGTAACTCGGTATGGTCCATGCCAGTTTGCCTCCAGCTTAATGTGATTTTGAATGACTTTCTTCAGCACATAATCTCCTTCTTTCAGGTCGCACTTCTTCACCCTTTTGTTGTAGAACAAAGTTGTTCGCTGCTGGTAAGCAGCATTTCTAATGGCTGCTTCTTCTCTAACTTCCTCGAGCATGTCTAAATCCAGTCTTCTCATTAAATCGCTGACAGGGGAATTGAAATTCAGAACCCTGTGTGTTGGGAGGCCCAACTCGGCAGGTATAACAGCTTCACTTCCAAACGCCAGTATATATGGTGATTCTCCAGTTGCTACTCGGGGAGTAGTTCAGTAAGCCCAAAGTACTGATTGTAGCTCGTTAATCTATTTTGCTTTTGCATCATCCAGTCTTTTCTTCAAACCATTCAGCAGCATTCTGTTTGTTACTTCAGTTTGTCCATTGCTTTGAGGATGGCCTGGTGCAGAGTGGACCTTCAAAATGTTTGACTGATGACAATAGGCAGCGAACTCCTCGTTGTCAAATTGTGTTCCATGGTCTGTGATGAAGGCATGAGGTAGACCATATCGACAAATGATGTTCTTCCAAACAAATTGGTACACCTTCTCGTACGTCATGTCAATGAGTGGCTCGGCTTCTACCCACTTAGTAAAATAATCCACCGTGACGATGAGGTATTTGAACCTTCCTCTGGTCGTTGGCAGTGGACCAACCAAATCTATCCCCCACATGGTAATTGTCCAAGGAGAAGTGATAGGTGTCAACAATGCTTGTGGAGTTCTTCGGATGGATGAAAAGCGCTGGCACTTATCACATTTCTTGGCATAGGCTATACAATCAGCCCTCATCGTCGGCCAGTAGTATCCCTGCGTCATCACCCTTTGCAAAAGTGTCCGACCTGCTATATGTGCCCTACAGGACCCTTCATAGATCTCTTCAATTAATTCTTTCACCTCGAAGGGATGTACACATCTCTGTAAACCTGCCATAATTCCCCGTCTATATAAAATACCATTAGTTAATACATACCGAGCAGCTTTGAACTTCAATTTCTTAGCTGCAAACTTGTCAATTGGCAATTCTCCCTCCTCGATATATGCCCTGATGGGATCCATCCAAGATGGACCTAAATCAAGGGTAATAAAGTTCATCGTCAGATCTTCATCTATACTCCGACCAGCCAACACTTCAATCAGGATTGTTCGTCGTAGCTCGGTGCGAGTAGCAGATGCTAGTCGAGCTAGGGCGTCTGCTCTCGCATTCTCTATTCTTGGTATTCTGACCAGCTGAATAACGGCAAATTCTGACACCAGCTCCTTTGCCTTTGCATGATATCTGATCATTAATTCTCCTCTAACTGCATATACTCCCAACATGTGATTTACTATCAATTGAGAATCACTGAAAACAATAACCTACTTCCTGCAATCATCGCCTCATACTCAGCCTCATTGTTGGAAGCTTTGAATTGGAAACGCAGTGCGTATTCCATGTCGATCTCGTCCGGAGTGCTCAAAACTATCCCCGTGCCACATCCTGTAGTGCAAGATGAGCCATCTACATATAGCTTCCATATAGGTAACTCGTCTTCAAATTTCTGATCAGTCAGAGTTCCTCGGTGAAATATCTGTTGCTTCCTTTCATCCTCCCTGGAATTTTCTTGCTCTTTGTCCATCATCTTTTCTTGCCCTTTTACCAACCGAAGTTGGTCTGAGCTCGAATTTAATGATCCTGTAAAATCCACTTGCCCTTTTACCAACCGGGGTTGGTCTGAGCTAGTGTTTGTTGATCCTGTAACATCCACAGGTTGATCAGTGAGAAACTTTTGCTCCTCATTCGGAGTGTTTACAACTATCTCTGCGCCACACCCTGTAACATCCACTCGCCCTTTTACCAATCGGAATTGGTCTGAGCTTGTGTTTGTTGACCCTGTAACATCCACAGGTTGATCAGCGAGCAACTTTTGCTCCTCGGGGGTATCGGGATGGGTGAACTCTGCTATAAAATCTGCTACAGCCTGCCCTTTGAGTGATGATCTGGGTTCATAGACTATATCGTATTCACCGATCTCGATCGCCCAGTACATCAATCTCCCTGATTTTTCTAGTTTATGAAGGGTTTGCCTCAATGGCATATCGGTATATACTACTATGGTATGAGCCTGGAAGTATGGCCTCATTCTTGTACTTGCCTCAATCAGCGCCAATGCCAATTTTTTCAGCCTTGGATATCCGATCTCTGCTCCTCGGAAGGCCTTACTCGTATAGTAAATTGGTTTTTACACTCCATTCTCCACTCTGATCAATGCCGAGCTAACTGCATTCTCGGACACTGTAAGGTACAAATACAATTTTTCTCCCATCACCGGCCTGGACAATAGTGGAGGTGCTCCCAAGTATTTTTTCAAGTCTTGAAAAGCCTTCTCACATTCATCATTCCACTCAAAAGTCTTTCTGAGCGTCTTGAAGAATGGGAGACATCGGTCAGTTGCTCGTGATACAAATCTGTTGAGTGCTGCCACTCATCCTGTAAGACTTTGCACCTCTTTCTTCGTCATTGGAGATCGCAGCCCTAATAGAGCTTTGATTTTTTCAGGATTTGCTTCAATGCCTCGTTGATTGACAATGTACCAGAGAAACATGCCTTCTCGTACTCCAAATTTGCACTTCGTCGGGTTAAGCTTCATTTGATATTTATCTAGTTGATCAAAAGTCTAATATAAGTCAACTAGATAATCAGCAGCTTTTTTGCTCTTCGTCAGCATATCGTCAACATAGACTTCCATATTGCAACTGATTTGTTCAGTAAAGACTTTGTTCATCAGCCGCTGATATGTAGCACCTGCATTTTTCAAACCAAAAGGCATAACATTATAATAATAATTTCCCCTAGGGGTAATAAAAGAAGTACTTTCCCTATCTTTAGGTTTTATTTTAATCTGATTGTATCCAGAATAAGCATCCGTGAAGCTCAGCAGCTCGTGTCCTGAGGTAGCATCCACTAGTTGATCAATTCAAGGAAATGGAAAATGATCCTTTGGGCATGCTTTGTTGAGGTCGGTGAAGTCTACACACATCCTCCATTAATTTTTTTTTCTCCTTTACCATCACCACGTTGGCTAGCCAGTCTAGAAATTTAACATCTTCAATGAAACAAGCTTTCTGGAGCTTCTCGTCTTCCTCCTGTATAGCTTGATTCTTCTCGGGACTGAATACTCTTCTTCTCTACTTCACAGGCTTGATCTCCTTATTCACATTGAGCTCGTGACATAAGAAGTTTGGGTCTATCCCAGGCATATCTTCATGACTCCATGCAAAAGTTTGTCTTCTGCTTCTCAGGAAGGTTATCAATTCCTGTTTTAATGAAGCTTCCAACGATGAACCTATTTGAGTAGTTCTCTCAGGGTGTTCGTCCTCCAGAATGATGTTTTCAGTAGCTTCCACCACTTGACCCATCACGAGTTGCGACTCATCTCGAGGATCCAATGTTTCAATCTCTGCACCCTCATCCACTTGATAGGTAGTAGTCTTTTTCTTTGATTCCTCCAATTCTTCTTGCTCGGCGGATGAATAATAGCATTCCCGAGCTACTTTCTGATCACCTTTCACAACTCCTACTCCAAAGTTTGTTGGATGTTTTAGGCATTGATGCACTATAGATGGTACAGCCTCGAACTTCTTCAATCCTACTCTTCCCATGATGATATTGTATGATGATTGGACATTCTTATCCATCACAAAGAAACGTATTCTTTCTGTCCGACAAGCAGGCCACGTACCAATGAATATATCCAACTTGATCGTCCCAAGTGGAAATACTTTCTCGCCAGAAAAACCTATGAGGGGTCTGTGGTAAGGCTCCAGTTGAGATAGCTTTAGATTTAAACTATCGAAGCACGAGTAGAACATGATGTCTGCCGAGCTACCATTGTCGACCAGTACCCTTGAAATCATAACCTCCTTCATCCTCATTTTGATCACCAATGGATCATCGTGAGGATATAAAACACCTGCAAGGTCATTCTTTGAAAAACCGATGACCAATTTCTCCTTGTTCACCTTTCTCGGGCGATCTTCCTCAGCTAGATTTATTCGTTGAATGTACGAGCAAGCTTGAGCTTCACCGAGGTAAGCTTTTCTTTTTGCAACAAGGTCTCCTCCTCCTGCATCTCCACCTGTAATAACATTACAATCAAATGACCCGAAGCGTATCGAAAATACCTCTCGTTCTGGCTGCCTTGGTTTCTTAGGAAGATAGGGGTCATCATTTGGATCAACTTCATAGTTTCTTTTCTTTTTCTCCTCTGCTCGATGAGGAGATCTAGACCTTTCTCTTTCTCGGTCGTTGTTTCTTCTTTCGTTTCCATGATCAATATACTTTGCCAGTTTTCCTCGTCTAATGAGTGTTTCGATCTCATTCTGAAGAGCTATGCAATTTTTGGTCATATGGCCATGATCTTTATGAAACTCGCAATATTTTTCCCTACTCCTCATGTCAGGATCTGCCTTTATTTTCTTTGGCCAGTTTAACTCCTCGTTGTTCTTAATTTCTTCCAGGACATGGTTGATATCTACCTTCAAAGGAGTGTTATTATCAAATTTCTTCAAGACCTCCCATGACGATTTATTCTTGGATTGTTTATCACCACCATTGTTCTTATGCTCTTTCTTCTTGGCTTTGTCGACTTCCACCTTGGTTTCTTTATCCACATTCTTCTTCGCAGCCATAGCCTCCTCGGCATTCATGATTTTGGCCGCTTTCGCCATCAATTCTGACATAGTTGTGGGTGGATCTTTGGCCAAAGTGTAATACAACTTATTAGGCAACAGCCCACTCATCAAGGCAGTGATCGCTGTCTTCTCCTCATAATCAATGACTTCAAGTTTCTCGTTATTGAAACATAATCTCTAGTACTTTCACCAGCTTTTTGTCTAACACTTAACAAATATGTTACTCTTTTAACTGGCTTTGCCCCAAAGCAGAAATTTCCAATGAATAATTCGGCCAGTTGAAAGAAAGTTGAGATCTTACCCCGAGGAAGATTATTATACCATATTTGAGCAGATCTGGTAAGAGTTCCCGAGAAAGCCCTGCATCTCATCTCGTCTGGGACAGCATAGATGTCGGCAGCAGCTTGATATTGTTCTATATGAAGAACAGGGTCAGTCTTTCCATCATATTTGGGGGTCACAACAAGTGCTTTGAACTTTGATGGTGTTGGAAAATCTACAATGGCCTGGACAAAAGGTGTTCCTCGAACAAATATTCGTTGTAAAGGGTTCTTGGTTTTAACCATTTCCCCTAATCTATCCTCCAGTCTTTGAATAGAACCTTTCCATGCATCATTTCCTTCCTCGGGCCTATTGGTTCGAGCAGCTGATCGCGTTGAAGTGGCTTCCTGGGATATATCCTGACGAGCAGCTGGTCGCGACTGGGCAGATCCTTCCCTTAAGGCTATTGATCGTCGAAAGCTCCTCGACGCTGCATTAAGAGGACTTTTGTTCCTCCTAGGACCTAATCGGTTGAAAGGAGAAACCCTACTTAATTTTTCCAACACGCTGGTCCTTTCTGGGGAGAGAGTGACACGTTGTTCAGTATCTGTGGCTCGTACTGACGAAGTTCGCCCAGGTTGATAAGAGAAATCTTCAGACTCCTCATTGCGATATGAATTGGTACACCTAGTACGCGAAGAAGGCGCACGGGTATTTCTTTGAATGCTTCGTGGTCCTGAATGGGCTGATGCACCGTCATGGAGAGTTTGGATGAGTTGTCGCATTGTTTCTTGCATGACGGTCTGGCCCTGAGCCAGATTTGTCATTACTCCAGCCAGATCTAAAATATTAGGCGGAGCAGATGGATTTGGAGGGGTTCCAGCGTTTCGATTGCTGGATTCCGGAATATCAGCAATTCTTAATGGATTGTTTTTGGTGAGAAAACGATATTACCAGTCGTTTCCCACAGACGGTGCCAATTTGTTGATGTAAAAAATTAGATCACTCTAATTATTCAATCACAGATAAATAAATGAGATAAAAAATTTTAAAGTGGTTCAGCCTTATAAGAATGGCCTACGTCCACTGTTGTTTTATTGCTGAGTGTTTGGGAATTCTCGATTACAAGTTCTATCAAGAAATTTCGGTATGGATTTTTGGGTCCCCTTACAATGAGGATTGTACAATGTATTTATAGCCCTGAGGCTGTAATGTGAAAGGGTAATACATTAAATGGGATACATATGAAAGGGTAATACATTTAATTCCCCTTAAGTGTGTGCGTCTGAATGATAAGCATTTAATGAATCAGTTGAACTGTTGGTTATCCCGCTATTAATGCTTTGTTCGAGGTGCAGCTCGGACCGCCTGAGTTGCTCGGACCGCCTAAGCTTTCTCGGTATTCAAGAGTTCCTCGGAAAGGTCTTGTTCCTCGGAGCGTGTGAATTCCTCTAGGAAGCAGTGTTCCTCGGGGAAATAGTCTTCCTCGTTGTAATCTTGTACCTCGGAGCTTGTGGGTTCCTCGGAGGTGTTGTTGTTGCCATGTAGATCACCACGTGTCTTCATTTAATTGGGCCATGTTAGCAGACTAAATTTGGTATCAATAATTACCATGTTAACTTTAACTTTTATATAATTCAACTTAAAGCCCTAAAAAATTAATGATTAATCCAATGAGCATTAAAATTCCAAATTGACTTCTTTCAACTTCATAAATTCACCACATTAACTTATTCAACATATTGACGCAAGCAACTTTGATTTCACAAAATTTAATTTGGGTGTTTTCTTAATTAATTAAGATATTAATAATTATTTCATTCCTCTCAAATAACGGGGTATTACACTAACCCAACGGACTTAAATTCTACTATTTCAAGTCAAAAAGCATACAAATGTCAACCCAAAATAAAATATATTTTAATAAATTAATTATCTCCTTAAGTTAATTTACAATCCGGTATGACTCGATTAACTTAAACCTTAACTATTAACTAGTTAAGTGTGACTCAGTATTATAGGAAACTATTTCACGATCGGTGTTATCCAATACTGAGGGAATAATCCAGCCAATAAAATCCTTAACACCTAGTCCCTGATCATTCCATAGTCGCCCACAATATTAAGTCACTTTAAATATTTAATTATTGTTTTACCGTGTCATATGTTGATTTTCAAAGAATATTAATTTATGTAACACCTATACGAATCACATAATATTACGTTAAAATATATTAAATGATATATCACATGTCACGATAGGTAGATAAATAATTTATTACACAATTTAAATAAATACACAGAAAATACGAGATATTACATGAGATATGTGGCTTATATGATTTTAGTTTTTTATTCATCTTATGGTTTGATATGTTCATAGTATCTAGTTTTTTTTTTACTGCACATTTTAAAATGTTATTAAGTGTTAGATGATCCTAATTTCGGTATTTAGGACTTGCCATCCTCAATAAAAAATTTAAGGGTTATCACATATTTCTTGTCGTATAAATGTTAGTTTAGTATAATATATGTCTTATCTTATATATACTCTAAAATGCATAATAGCTTCTTAAATGTTGCTTTGCTAAAGAGATGTCCACGCCTTTAAACAATAAGCTTCCAAAAACCCCAAAATATCTATTCACGTTCACCAAATAATAAAACTCCTAAAACCCCTATAGAGTTGTCCATGTTCACTTAATGAGAAACCTTTCATTACCATACCTTTTTCTTTTTTTTAGCATTTGAATACTCATTTTCCAACAATAAATTTCGTTGTCCCCAAAAAATCCATTAACAGGAGGAATTGCCCGATTTTCTTCTAATACAACTTTTTCACTCCTCAATTTGATTCGTCTGTCCATCTTCGCATTTAAACTACATCTCAATAGCCATTTCAGGAGAGATTATTTATAGCCGTGTGAAAATCGATTATATGTCTGTGAACAACCCCCAAAATAGGCAGCAAAATGGAGCATCACTATAATTCAGGTACTAAGTCGACAATGATGGAATTGATGCTCCAGGACCATGACAAATGAAACCACCATCAATAGCATGCCATCATACGCCGACGATGATTCAACTTTCGAAATCCCCATAAAACAACAACAACAAGATTCAAAGATCATCGCCTTGATGCAAAAGATTGCCTCACTCGAACCAGAAAAATCCCAACTGTCTCGTGAGAACCATCTCCTCACAAACAGAATCAACGAATTCAATTTCGAAATCGAAGCTTTAGACAATCAAAAGTTCAAGATCAAATTCGATAAGAAAGCTCTCCATTCGATCGCTTTTGTTGTTGAAGATGAGGATGAGGGGATTTTGTAGCAGCAGTCAATAATTAAATACAGAATTAAAATTAGGAACGAAATTATCCAATTTTTGGAGCAAATAAATTTGGGGCAGAAAAGTATAAGAAATTCCGAACTGGACAGTCAAGAACACGGCTGAGTCGCGGACAATGTCGCTCTCTTTAAGGTGTTTCGCGGCTCTGCCCAAAGTGTGCTGACAGTCTCGAAGCCCCGTCACCCCCAGGATAAAACAGCCTCCAAAATCATAGCACAGTATCCAACCACCACCCTTCGGCACCGCTAACCATGTTGATTTCTGAAATCATAGCACATAGGTCCTCTTCGGTCAAATTCGCTTGTGCTTGTGGCACATTGCCACATTTGTGAGCCATATGGCCAGGCTTGCCACACTTGAAACAGAGAAATTGTCCCGAGTTGCTAGACTGTCCATTTCCAGGGTTCTTATACTTATTCTGAGTCTGATTTTTAAAATTCTGGTTGTGGCTCTTTTTATGATTTTTCATATTTTTTCCGTTTGCCTTTAAAACAACTGGAGTGTGGTTCTTTTTCTGATTTTTGTTGTTAGACACAACAAGAATTTCATCTTTATAGTCCTGTTTTCGGGATTCCTCCTCAATTCTCAATTTAGTAATTAATGACTCTAGTGAAAATTCTTTAGACTTATGCCTTAAAATATTTTTAACTCTTTGAACAGTGGAGGCAATTTATCAATAATTACAGCCACCTGAAATTGCTCATCTAAAGCCATGCCCTCGAAAATAATTTCATGGGCAATCATTTGCAAATCATGGGTTTGAGTAACAACAGATTTATCATCCGTCATTTGAAATTTGAAATAACGGCTGACGGCATATTTTTTAGCACCTGCCTCCTCCGTGTCATATTTTTTAAAAAGTGCGTCCTAAACATCTTTCGCAGTTTTATAATTGGCATAATAGTCATAAAGTTCGTCACTTAGAGCATTCAGAATATAGTTCTTGCACAAAAAATCATTTTCCTCCCAAGTTCTAATTGTTTTGCTTTCCTCAACAGTAGGTGGATTATTTACTACGGGTTTGTCAAATTGAACACATGATGCGACTTTTTTTGTAGTTAAATAAAATAGCAATTTTTTGCTCCAACGTTTAAAATGAGTGCCTTCATATTTGAAAGGCTTATTTAGGTTACTAGAGTTAATTTCGTCCATGGCAGAATATAGATCACCTTAAAATTTTTGTAGCAGCAGTCAATAATTAAATGCAGAATTAAAATTAGGAACGAAATTACCCAATTTTTGGAGCAAATAAATCTGGGGCAGAAAAGTATAAGAAATCCCGAACTGGACAGTCAAGAACACGGTTGAGTCGTGGACAATGTCGCTCTCTTTAAGGTGTTTCGCGGCTCTGCCCAAAGTGTGCTGACAGTCTCGAAGCCCCGTCACCCCCAGGATAAAACAACCTCAAAAATTAAATTACGGATTGATAAAGCACAAGAATCAATCCGGTCTGTATACACCCATTCTGTATTAATTGCTCGATTTTATAATTAATCTGTACACAAACGAGATTAATTATTCTGGAAAAAAAAATTATTCTGGGAGAAGGAAATTTTTTCAGAACTGTAGAGGAAATTCTGTGTAGAAAACTGTTAGGAGATAACTGTGTGTTAAAAACGGAGGCTACAACCTCTTTTATGGGGCAAAAAGAAAAGAGACGTTGGTAAACAACGTGGAGAAAAATCTGGAAATAGTGGGCAACTCGGTTGAAGAAATCAACACGGAATAAAACACGTTTTAATTTTTCGAAATTAAATACCGTTAAAAAATTAATTTTTAAAGCCCAAAAACGTTAATTTATTTGTCCAAAAAATTGTTTCTATTGAGCCCAAGCCCAAGACCCAGGACCCGGACCCGGACACGTGCACGGGCCAGGCCGGACGGACGGCGGCGGCGGCGCGTGCACGCGTGTGTGACTTGGCCCATTGGGTCTGGCCCACATACCCACAAAACATTGAATGCCCAAAGGGCTGAACCTTTGTTCCCAAAAAATTGTAAATATACACAACACAATATAACTCTCCCACCGATGTGGGACACTGCCTTAAGGCTATTCAAAGTTTTGCACTTTGTTAACAGCGGCTATTAGCTGTTAACAGCTGTGTTCCAACAATCCCCCACTTGCAAAATTTGAAAGTATTTTATCGAGCAATAATCTATAGAATTGTGCATAAGCAAAGGTGTCTTTCGACTTGAACCTTTACGTAGTAAAGATGATTCAGAATATACTAGAGTAACTGTAGTTTTGAACTCTATCTCTGACAACATCCCACACACAATCCTACTTGGGTGTAGTTCTAATAGCTAGCACGTTACGACCATGTGCTTCTATCCCAGTATAGTGAACGCTTTAGGAATTTGCCCAAAATATCTATAGGAAGCGGCCACACTTCCACATTCACATAGGTGAGTCTATCAAGAATACTCCTGTAGCTAAGTACCCCACTCAAAATAGAGCTATAGATCTCACTGAGAGTTATCATAACTCATCCTTAACTCGCTTCAAGATATCATGCTCCATAGGGATGGACTCGGAGTAAAACCCCGTTCTATATTAATTAATAATCACATGATTCAAACCATATCACTTGTGACTTGTTATTATCCTTTGAACATATTTCTTGGGATCTCCAGTCCATATGTTGGGTTACCATCACACATGACTCATTTATCCAAGGGCTTTAGTCCCATCCCTTTCGTGGTGTTCCACACCTTCTCCCTAGCTAGTCCTTTCGTCAAAGGATCAACTAAGTTCTGTTCAGACCGTATATGATCCACCCTCACAGCACCCGTAGAGATAAATTCTCTAACAGTACTATGCTTACAACGTATTTGTCGTTTCTTACCATTATAATAATGGTTCTCAACTTTTGCAATAGCCGCGGTACTATCACAATGAATCAAAACGGCTGGAATCGGTCTTTCCCATAATGGGATATCTGACAGGAGGTTTCTTAACCAACCTGCCTCTTCACTAGCAGTAGCTAGCGCTATCATCTCAGACTCCATAGTGGATTGAGCCAAAATAGTTTGTTTCTTAGATTTCCAAGAAACTGCACCACCAGCGATGCTAAATATATATCCACTAGTAGCCTTAGAATCATCAGATAGGGTGTTCTAATCTGCATCACTAAATCCTTCAAGGACAGCGGGATGCTTATTATAGTGTAATCTGAGGTTCATCATCCTTTTAAGGTACCGCATGACCCTCTCAATAGCATGCCAATGCTCCATACTAGGTCTACTAGTAAATCTACATAGTACTCCCACAGCATAAGTTATGTCAGGTCTAATGCAATCTGTAGCATAACGTAAGCTACCAATAATGCTTGCATAAGCATTTTGGTTTACACTATCGCCAGTGTTCTTAAATAACTTTACACTAGGGTCAAATGGAGTACTAGCAGGTTTACAGTCAAAGTAATTATATTTCTTTAGAACTTTCTCAATGTAATGAGATTGATCCAAAGAAAGTCCCTTTTCTGACCTAGTAATATTAATTCCCAATATTACACTAGCTTCACCCAAATCCTTCATATCAAAATTGGCACATAATAATGATTTAACATTTTCTACGGCATGAATATTAGAACCAAATATAAGCAAGTCATCAACATAAAGACATATAATAGTGCAAATGTTCTCAACATATTTATAATAAATGCATTTGTCACTTTCATTTATTTTAAACTCATTAGAGATGACTAAGCTATCAAATTTATCATGCCATTGTTTAGGTGCCTGTTTGAGTCCATAAAGAGATTTATCTAATTTACATACTTTATTTTCTTGACCGTGTACAATAAAACCTTCAGGTTGATCCATATAAATCTCTTCTTCTAATTCTCCATTTAAAAATGCAGTTTTAACATCCATTTGGTGTACAATTAAATCATTTAAGGCAGCTATAGCAAATAGTACACGTATAGACGTTATTCTAGTCACGGGTGAAAATGTATCAAAAAATTCTACATTTTCTCTTTGTCTAAAACCTTTAGCAACAAGACGTGCCTTATATTTTTCAACAGTGCCATCAGGTTTTAATTTCTTTTTAAGAATCCATTTACACCCAATAGTTTTACATCCAGGAGGAAGGTCCACTAAATGCCAAGTTTTATTTGTTTCCAAAGAATCCATTTCATCATTAATAGCCTCTTGCCATAAATCGGCATCTAAATAAGATAAAGCTTCTTGAATAGTGTTAGGATCCTCCTCTAAAGTGTAAGCATAAAAGTCGGGACCAAAATCTTTTTCTACACGAGCCGTTTTACTTTTTCGAATTTCTAAAATGGATTCATTATTTTCTTTAATTTTATTTAAAGAAATATTAGTGGATGACTCGCCCCCACTATTCTTCAATTTAAAAGGAAATTTATCTTCATAAAAATCGGCGTCATTTGATTCAATAATTACTTGATTTTTCAAGTCATAAAATCGGTATGCTTTGCTATTAATAGCATAGCCTATAAAAACGCACTCATATGCTCTACTTGCCAATTTAGACCTTTTAAGGTCAGGTATACGTACATAGGCTAAGCAACCCCACGTTCTAAAGTATGACACGTTGGGCTTAATATTTTTCCAAATTTCATAAGGAGATATTTTCATATTAGTCATAGGAATCCTATTAAGCACGTGACACACAGTCAAAATAATTTCACCCCACTAATGTGAGGCAGCCCATGAATTTAATAAAATAGCAATAACTAATTTAGTTAATGTCCTATTTTTTCTTTCGGCTTTACCGTTCATTTCGGGTGAATAAGGGGCAGTTTTTTCGTGAATAATACCGTGGGTTTTATAAAATTCAATAAATAGTCCAGAATCATATTCGGTGCCTCTATCACTACGTAACCTTTTTATTTTCCGATTAAATTGATTTTCAATTTCATTTAGGAAAATTTTAAACATGTCAAACGCTTCACTTTTATTTTTCATTAAATACACAAATGAATAATCGGAACAATCATCAATAAAAGTTATAAAATAACGTTTGCCATTTCTAGTTGTGACACCATCCAATTCACAAATATCTGAATGAATTAAATCAAGTGGTTCAGATTCTCTAAAAACAGATTTATGTGGTGTCTTAGTGATTTTTTCTTGACTATACCATTCACATTTTTCAAAATCATTGAATGATAATTCGGGAATTAGTCCTAAAGTGCTCATATTTTTAACAAGTCGTTTATTAACATGACAAAGCCTGGCATGCCAAACATTAAATGAACAAGTAATATAAGCAGAAGGAGAAATTTTATTCATTGCATCAACATTCAATTTAAACATCCCATCAGTGGCATAACCCTTGCCTACAAAAATTCCATTTTTGGTCAAAGTAAATAAATCAGCACCAATAGTTTGAGTAAAGCCAGCTTTGTTGAGAAGATAGCCCGAAACCAATTTTTTCCTTATCTCGGGAGTGTGAAGAACATCTTTGAGGATAACAGTCTTTCCCGAAGTGAACTTCAATTCCACATTTCCAGTACCAGCAACCTCAGTGGAGTGAGAATCATCCAACAACACCTTCTTATCTGCAGTCTCAGAATAAGTCTTAAACAGACTACGGTCATAACAGATATGGCGGGAAGCGCCAGTATCCAATCATCTCCCTTCGTCACCGCTAACCATGTTGATTTCTGAAATCATAGCACATAGGTCCTCTTCGGTCAAATTCGCTTGTGCTTGTGGCACATTGCGACATTTGTGAGCCATATGGCCAGGCTTGCCACACTTGAAATAGAGAAACTGTCCCGAGTTGCTAGACTGTCCATTTCCAGGGTTCTTATACTTATTCTGAGTCTGACTCTGATTTTTTAAATTCTGGTTGTGGCTCTTTTTCTGATTTTTCATATTTTTTCCGTTTGCCTTTAAAACAACTGGAGTGTGGTTCTTTTTCTGATTTTTGTTGTTAGACACAACAAGAATTTCATCTTTATAGTCCTATTTTCGGGATTCCTCCTCAATTCTCAATTTAGTAATTAATGACTCTAGTGAAAATTCTTTAGACTTATGCCTCAAAATATTTATAACTCTTTGAACAGTGGAGACAATTTATCAATAATTACATCCACTTGAAATTGCTCATCTAAAGCCATGCCCTCGGAAATAATTTCATGGGCAATCATTTGCAAATCATGGGTTTGAGTAACAACAGATTTATCATCCGTCATTTGAAATTTGAAATAACGGCTGACGGCATATTTTTTAGCACCTGCCTCCTCCGTGTCATATTTTTTAAAAAGTGCGTCCCAAACATCTTTCGCAGTTTTATAATTGGCATAATAGTCATAAAGTTCGTCACTTAGAGCATTCAGAATATAGTTCTTGCACAAAAAATCATTTTCCTCCCAAGTTCTAATTGTTTTGCTTTCCTCAACAGTAGGTGGATTATTTACTACGGGTTTGTCAAATTGAACACATGATGCGACTTTTTTTGTAGTTAAATAAAATAGAAATTTTTTGCTCCAACGTTTAAAATGAGTGCCTTCATATTTGAAAGGCTTATTTAGGTTACTAGAGTTAATTTCGTCCATGGCAGAATATAGATCACCTTAAAATTTTTGTAGCAGCAGTCAATAATTAAATGTAGAATTAAAATTAGGAACGAAATTACCCAATTTTTGGAGCAAATAAATCTGGGGAAGAAAAGTATAAGAAATCCCGAACTGGACAGTCAAGAACACGGCTGAGTCGTGGACAATGTCGCTCTCTTTAAGGTGTTTCGAGGCTCTGCCCAAAGTGTGCTGACAGTCTCGAAGCCCCGTCACCCCCAGGATAAAACAACCTCAAAAATTAAATTACGGATTGATAAAGCACAAGAATCAATCCGGTCTGTATACACCCATTCTGTATTAATTGCTCAATTCTATAATTAATCCGTACATGAACGAGATTAATTATTCTGGAAAAAAAATTATTCTGGGAGAAGGAAATTTTTTCAGAACTGTAGAGGAAATTCTGTGTAGAAAACTGTTAGGAGATAACTGTGTGTTAAAAACGGAGGCTGCAACCTCTTTTATGGGGCAAAAAGAAAAGAGACGTTGGTAAACAACGTGGAGAAAAATCTGGAAATAGTGGGCAACTCGGTTGAAGAAATCAACATGGAATAAAACACGTTTTAATTTTTCGGAATTAAATACCGTTAAAAACTTAATTTTTAAAGCCCAAAAAACGTTAATTTATTTGTCCAAAAAATTATTTCTATTGAGCCCAAGCCCAAGACCCAGGACCCGGACATGGGCACGGGCCGGGCCGGACGGGCGGCGGCGCGTGCGCGCGTGTGTGACTTGGCCCATTAGGTCTGCCCCACATACCCACAAAACGTTGAATTCCCAAAGGGCTGAACCTTTGTTCCCAAAAAATTGTAAATATACACAACACAATATAACTCTCCTACCGATGTGGGACACTGCCTTAAGGCTATTCAAAGTTTTGCACTTTGTTAACAGCAGCTGTTAGCTGTTAACAGCTGTGTTCCAACAGGGGATGAACATGAAGATGGAGCGGTCATTGGTGGAGGCATCTGTTGTTGTTGTTGTTGTTGTTATGTACCTTCACTTTGTAAAGGAGAGGAAAATTTGGTTAATTGCGAATGTGTTTCAGTTTTGATGAATTTGTATTCGGATTGTTGTTTCTTGAATACTATGAAAGTTTTCTTTTGGATTTAAAAAAAATAATCAACTTTCACCTTTTATAAAAATGCAAATTACACCTCTATTTCAGCTTCACTTTACCAAACACCTTTTAAGTTTGTGTTGTGTACAAATATTATAATTACTATAACATATAATCTAATCAAATATAGCAAATATATTTTTTTATACACACTCCATCTCAAATTAAGAGTCCATATATGTTTTTTTTAACTAAATTAGAATTCACTCGATCAATGACTAAAATGAATATTTATTCACTATCATGGATTTTGGTTCATTGATTACATCCTTTTGTACAAGATTATTATTTATATCTAAAAAATGAAAGTGCCCTCTTAATTTGGGATGGTCCAAAAAAAATAAGGGACTCTTAATTTGGGAGAGAGGGAATATAACAAAAAATTCTAAGATTGACTATACCAGAGCTCTGGAAATAATGAAGTTTTGTTTTTATTATGAGTTATGCGTATTTAAGGTGGTGGGTACATTGAAGATGGAATTAAGGGAAATGACTGCAGTGGAAGTTATGGCAGAGTAGGTATAGGGTCTTCAGGAAGATAAAGCAGAGGATTGGTCGAATGTGGTGAGGTGAGGCCTTTGCAAAGGCATCAAGGGAAAAATAGAGTTTCAATTTTCAATATGGGGTATTTTGATTTTAAAATGAAGCTTTAAATTTTGCACCTTTCAAAGTTAGCCCTCTTTACTTGAAAAAACTTTGATTTCCTTGCCTTAGCTAGGTATACTTGATGATCATGGGATGCGATATTATTTCATAGTTTAGTTGGGAAAAAGATGATGTGACTCATCAAAATGACAGTTGTAGTTTGAATTTTTCTACTTATCATAATTATAATGTACGCACATGGAGTTTTTTAGAGTTCAATATGCCAAATATTACATTTTTTGTTCCTTAAAACTAGAGTAAGGAGTAGTTTATGGTGATTTTGAATTATAGAATTATAGAAATGGTGGTGGTTTTGGACTTTCAATATTTTTGAGGTTTTCTGCAGAGTGTGTGGTGGTCATCAGTGGTTGTGATGTTTGGGTACATCTTAGGGATTTGTGTATTTATTTTATTAAAATTTCATTGGAGATGAGATTGTGTATTATGTTTTTAAATGATAATTAATTGGATATTAATTGTTGAATTAATTAATATTGATTATTGTATTGTTTGGTGTTAACGTAAAAAACTAGATTGGATCTAATTAATTAATCACAGATTTTTAAAGTGGTTCAGCCCAATGATAATTGGCCTACATCCACTGTTCTTGTATTGCCGATGTTTGATTTTTTAATCTCGATGATGGTTACAAGAGATCAAAAATTACCCGCTTATGGGGAGTGTTACAATATATTTATAGCCTTAGTGATATCAATATGAATAGACAAGATGTCGTTGTTTAATAGACATATACGTCTGTACAATTAGAATGTTCATTAAATCCAATGTTTATTGAATGTGCAGTCGTCGCTTGATCTCCCTGTCCAGATGCTCTACACGCTGAGTAGCTTGATAGGTTATGTAGCTCGGAATGCCTTGTATCTCGGGGAGCATATGTATTTTCCATGTAAGATTCTACGTGTCTTTATATGACTAGTCCACGTCAGCTGCCTAATTTTCGCATCAATAGAAGCCCCCGATGTTTCACAATTGAGTTTTGATATGAGAGTGTGGAATATTTTACTCGAAAGTTACTCGAGCACCTTTGTACGTCTTGATTACTTACAGATCTCCAACACTTAGGATTTTTGCCTCTAGTCTCGTCATTAGAGCGCGAAATAGCAAATTTGTAAATATTTTGAATCTGTGTCAGCCGCTTGGGTATTTGCGTCTTTTTCATCATTTAACCGCTGAAAACGCAATCGTCTTTTTTAGTAATCATTTATTTTCTTGCTTCCCAATGTAAGACATTTAAAAGAGATGGGAAAAGAATCTCCATTTACTTTTTCCATCCAGATTTCTAAACTCTCTGTTATCTCACTCTGTTTTTATACTATCGTTCTCCCCATCGTCCACTTTAGCAGATTTCTCAATTTTCTGTAAGAATTTCTTCCTTCTTCTTTCTTTTCTTTAGTCATCATGGTTTATCTTGTCGAATCTCTGGATAAATTTCTACTTGATTTTGTTATTCCCTCTTGGGTTATTCTAGAAGAACCTCCTTCTTCATCTGATTTATTTTCTCTGGCTGAGGGACACTGGTTTCCCTTACTTTTCATAACTGAATGTGGCTTTTCTTTTCTGCCTAATCCCCTGTGTTTGGAGTTTTGCCAATATTCTGATATTATTCCTGCAAGGGTAGCTCCAAATACATGGAGGGTAGTCAATGGCGTACATAGGTTAAATCAAATTCATGGGACTCGCTTAGGGATCCCTGATATTAGGTTTTGTTATAAATGGGTTACCAGTGATACCACATTTTATTTAAAAACTAGGTTTTCCAATAGAGCTTTAGTGGTCAATCTTCCCAATGCCAATAGGGACTACTTTGACCATGGGGTCGTGTTGAAAAATTGGCAACACCACCCCCCACTAAATGGAAATGATGTGTACCAAGGTCCTAGATGTCCACTTTATGGCAATGGGATAGGTTGTTTTTACTTTTCTCAATATAGCTCTGTTTATATTTGATGAAATGAGTCACTGATCTTATTTTATTTTTTGCAGTTGATAATAAAAGAAATCCCCCAAAAGAGAGCGATATCAATATAAAAGATTTAAAACTTATCTGGGGCTTGCACCAATCAATTGCTAGGGAGCACATTAGAGTTTCTTCCTATTTGCTGAGATACAAAAACACCTCTCTTCCTCCGTTGCTCGTCCTCTTACCCCTCTTGTGGTAATTGATCTTGACCAAGTACTCACACCCCGAGCAAACATAGAAGAATCTTCCTCTTATTTGGGTACATCTATTGCTGATTTAATGACGAGGAAGAGAAGAATGCCTGCATTCTTTGCCAAGGATGTTCCTAGAACTGATGGGGAAAAGAAGAGCAAAGGGGATGCCCCGGTTAAAGGGGCAAAGAAAATGGATTGTACTCCTTTTAAAGGAACAATTTTTCCTGTCAAGGAAGTCGGTAAGAAACCTTCAGCTGTCCCAAAAGAGGCAGTACCTTTGATTGAAGGTGCTGCTATTGCACGAGAAGATACAACATCTTTGATTGAAGATTCTCCTTTAAGGATATTGAGGAGAGGTCTTGCAAAAATACCTATAGAAACTACTGCTCGACCTTCTGATGTTGGGGGTCCTTTATCGGGAGCTAGTGCTCCAGCTTTTATCTCCCCAATTTCAGCCAGGGGTTTGGTCAAGTCTTGGACCATTTCGGAGTATCGAGCTGCTGGGGATACCCTTTCTCGGGAAAAGGTCGTTGATTTAGTGGCCCAACATATCGTGTCAGTAAGTATCATTATTCCTAACACTTCTTTCCATATAAGGTATTCACATTCTAATTTGATCTTCGTTTCTTTTTTCCAGTTTATGACGTGCTTTAATAGTATCTTGGAGAGAGATGAGGCTATTAAGGCTTCAACCTCATCCAGTGGGATTGAAGAAGCTTTTGATGGGTTGTCTCAATCCTTAAAGGATGCCCGGAAGAAATACGATGAAGATAACGCTGCCTGGGAAAAGAAGCTTCTATCTGCAGAGTCATCTCGTGACCAAGCTATAAATGCCTCCAAGGAGTTGGAGGAAAAATTTAAGGTCGTCGTTTCTAGCAAGAAAGAAATTGATGGCAAACTTGAAGAGGCTGAACGGCGTAAGAAAGACCTTGAGGAGAAGGTGAGGCTTGCCGAGGAATGTGCTTCTTCTGAGAAGACGAAGAGAAAGGCCACGGTAAAGAAATCGTTCAGCTTTGGTTGGGATAAAGGGTGGAATAGAGCCTTAACCTCGATTACTTGCCAGATGGAATACGCAAGTGTGAAGTACTTCAAGGACGGATGGGTCTCAGTATTAAGAGAGTTAAATGTTGCGGATGATTCAGAGTTGTTCTAAAAACACACTCATGGCCCTCCTTCTATTATTGACGACGAAGAAGAAGAAGAAGATGAAGTCGCATCTGATGAATCTTCCTTGATGATAGTAGAACAAGTCCCTATTGCTAATGATCCTCAACCCTCTGAGTAAGTTCAGCAGACATCAACTTCTACCGAGCAACATCAAATCCCTCCCGAGAAACTAACTTCTTCGTCCAAACCTACTGATGATGTTATAGGAAATAAGGATAAGGTGTAGCATTGCTCGGCTCTTTATTTATGTTGTTCTTCTGCTTTTCTTCCCTTTCTTGTAACTTTGGTTGTAATCTCTCCTCTTATGAACAATAAAATGGGTTGTTATCATCTAATCTGAATATCTCCTTGACTTGTTCTTGTCTGTATCATTGTTGATGTGTTTTTATTTGTCTTTGCTAGTTTATTACCAGGATAGAACTTTTATCAGCTCATAATACATAGTTGATGAAAAGATATAATGACTATTTCAAGGCGGGTTATGCAGATTTTACTGAGGCCCAAATAATTGATATCCTTGGATTCGATGCTTCCGGGCAAGCAGTTGACGCATACCAATACTTGAAGTATTTGCTTGATCGTGCGACAGCCAACAATTTGGCTTACTACGAAATGATAGAAGACCTTTAAGGGATGATCGAGGAACTCCAACTTCAACACAAAGAGACCACCGCACTCTTGCACGAAGGTTATGAGAAAAAATGCCAACAATTGAGTGCTGACAGGGGCTATGACAAGTACATTTCGGCCCATAAGAAAAAGGGAAGTGTGTTGAAGCTTGAGATTGAAGAGCATAAGAACATTGCCAAGTTGCTAGAGCAGGAGAATATTACGTTGTAAGAGGAAGTTAAGCAACTCAGATCTGCTGACTCCTCTTCTTTGGGAACCTTGGTCCCAGTTAATGATGAAGGTTTTTCTTTTTTAGAAGCTGAAAATGTTGCCTTAAGAGAAAAGTTGGAGACTTTGAAACGAACCGGCTCTACCACGTCTGCTCGTGGCAGAGCAAAGCCTTCTACCCATGGTCGAGCAAGGGATGGTCGGGTTAATATTGAAGAGACAAGGACCCAATTGGATTTAGAAAATCAAGTTATTCAATTGACGGCAAAAAATCAAGCCCTGACAGAAATGTCTAGAAAAATTCAGAGTCTTACCGACCAACTCTCCAATCAAAGCTCTGCGTTGGAAAATAAAGAGATTTTGGTAAAGAAACTCCATGAGAAGCTTGAAAGATTGACTTGTCAATTTCACAAACACCTGAGAGAATTATGGATGGCGGGATACAATGAAGCTTTATGCCATTTCGATGCTCGCTTGCAACAATCCAACAACTAGGGATACAAATAGGGATGGTTGAATGCCTTATGTGTGATGAAAGTTGATCGAGGACTATCCTTGTGGGATTGGTGTGAGCCTGGATTACTTAATTTTCTTGTTCCTCCCTTCAAACTCGATGTCAGTTGGATTCCGGCTAGTGCCATTCCTCGGTATTTAATCTCTAGGTATCTTGGTGATTACCAGTTTCATTCAGATTTTGAGATAGCTCGTCCTCAACATTTACTTGATCGTCCATGTGCGAGCAGCATCAGAATGCTGCAAGATATAAATTTTATCAATTCCCCCTATGCATTAGACGATCCTCCAACCGGGATGGAACTTGTATCAAAATCAGAAGGAAAGAAACCCATTGAATAGGCAATTTCTATTTAATGAATCATAAATTCATATTTATGTAGTCTTCTTGTATTTAATGAATACAAATTGATCTTTGTGCAAGGTTTATTTTCTTGGAAATATTTTGTAGGATGGTTCATTTTTGTTGTCTTATTATTTGCTGATGAATGTATATATATAAAGAGAGAGGGATAATTTGTCCTGTTTTGCCTAGACAATGGGGCTTGCCCCATTTGCTACCTAGTTGTAGTGACTTATCACCTATTGGTGCCTAAGAAATGGGGTGACTTTCATCCCATGTTCCTGCTTAGTTTAGTAATCACGTTGGGATTACCTTGGTGCCTAGACAATGGATGCCCCGTCAGGTCACCCAAATTTTTTCCTAGTTTGGGATATCTCTTGAGATCATCTGTGATCAAACAGGCTTTTCCTTGTATGATTGTTCTGCCAACTTTGTTGGTCAAATTTATTGGTACCGACCAATCGGAGCTGATGGTTGTTGAATGCCGACCAACTTTAGTTGGTGGTTGCGAATGTTGATCAACCGAAATTGATGTAGTGTGTAGCACTAGTACTCCAACAAAAATTAATCAAAAAGGAAAAAAAACACTTTTATTCATGTAATGAGAAATATGTACATGTAGGTATGTATTACTGGTAATACTTGCGCAAATGCTCTCCATTCCATGCATTTTTAAATTCTTCCCCCTCTAAGGTTTCTATTTTGTAAGTCCCCAGGCGAACAACTGTAGTTACTCGGTAAGGCCCATTCCAATTAGCTTCTAGCTTGTTATGCTTCTGTATCACCTTATTGAGCATATAATCCCCCTCTTTGAGATCACATTTCTTCACTCTTTTGTTGTAAAACAAGGTTGTTCTTTATTGGTAGGCTGCATTCCTAATTTTTGCATCTTCTCAAACTTCCTTGAGCATGTCCAGGTCTAAGCGTCGCATCAAATCGCTTATAGGAGAGTTAAAATTGAGTACCCTATGTGTAGGTAGGCCCAATTCAACTGGAATAACTGCTTCGCTTCCAAAATCTAACATGTGGGGTGATTCTCCAACAGCTGTTCGGGGTATTGTGCGGTATGCCCATAGCACGGAATATAGCTCGTTAATGCAGTTTTCTTTTGCATCATCTAATCATTTCTTCAGGCCATTCAGCAGATTCATGTTCGTCACTTCAGTTTGGCCATTGCTCTGGGGGTGGCCTTGTGCAGAATGGATCTTCTGGACATTGGATTGATGACAATATGCAGTAAATTCCTCATTGTCAAATTGAGTACCGTGGTCGGTAATGAAAGCATGTGGTAGACCATACCTGCGGATAATGTTCTTCCAAATGAACTGGTAGACCTTTTCATATGACATATCAATGAGAGGTTCATCCTCAACCCACTTGGTGAAATAGTCAACAGCTACTACCAGATACTTGACCCTTCCTTTGGTGGTCGGCAGAGGCCCAACCAAGTTTATACCCCATATAGCAAATGGCCAGGGGGATGTAATGGGTGTTAACAATGCCTGGGGAGTTCTTCGGATAGAAGAGAAGCTATGGCACTTATTACATTTCTTCGCATATGATGTATAGTCAGATCTTATCGTCGGCCAATAGTATCCCTGCGTCGTTAACCTCTGTAGGATATTTTGTCCTGCCACGGGAGCTCCACAAGAGCCTTCATGAACCTCTTCAATCAGGTCTTTAACTTTCGAGGGATGTACACATCTCTGTAGACCTGCGATGATACCCCTTATGTACAAGACGCCATTATTCAGTACATACCGAGCAGCATTAAACTTTAGCCTCTTGGCTTTAAGTTGGTCAGTTGGTACAACCCTTTCCTCGATGTATGCCCTGATGGGATCCATCTAGGATGGCCCCATATCTAGGGTAATGAATTTCACCATTAAATCTTCATATATGCTCCGTTTTGCCAATATCTGGATAGGAATTGTTCTTCGTAGCTCGGTGCGAGTAGCTGAGGCTAACCGAGCTAATGCATCAGCCCTTGCATTCTTCAATCTTGGTATCCTGACCAACCGAACGGCAGTAAAAGTGGACAAAATCTCCATAGCTCTAGCATGGTATCGTGACATCAAGTCTCCCTTAGCTGCGTACAACCCCAGAATCTGATGTACAATTAATTATGAATCACTAAACACGATGACTTGCTCTGCGTACTTTATTTTTTCTAAATTGAGGCCCACGATCATAGCTTCATATTCGTCCTCGTTATTGGAAGTTTTAAATTGAAAGCGCAGAGTGTATTCGACATCTAGTCCATCAGGGTTGTTAAGAATTATTCCAGCTCCACTTCCTATTACACATGTAAAACCATCAATATACAAATTCTACACAGGTATGTCATTATCAAACCCCTGGTCTGATAAGGTTCCCTGATGGAATATTTGGTAGTTCCTATTATCATTCCCCTCTGATTGGTTGTTAATCGATGACGCTCGTTGTTCGTCCCTTCTGATGATTCTTCTAATGTTAATTGATCGGGGATTATTCTTGATGATCCTGTAACATCCTTGGGCTATGCTGTATTAGACTCCTATTGGTCAGGTGTGTCTGGGTAAGTGAACTTCGTAATGAAATCGGCCACCGCTTTCCCTTTGAGTGAGGACCTTGGTTCATAAACAATATCATACTCGCCCAGCTCGATCTCCCAGTACATCAATCTCTCGAATTTTTTTGGCTTGTGTATGGCCTGTCTGAGTGGCATATCAGTATACACCACTATGGTATAGGCCTGAAAATAAGGTTTCATCCTCCTACTCGCCTCTATTAGAGCTAATGCTGGCTTTTCTATCCTCAGATATCTAATTTTTGCTCCTCGTAATGCTTTGCTGGTGTAGTACACCGGTTTTTGCATTCCATCCTCCATTCTTATCAACGTTGAACTGACTGCGCGCTCCGAGACAGCCAGATACAATTATAATCTTTCACCCATTACCGGCCTGGATAATAGTGGTGGTGTCCCCATATATTTCTTCAGTTCTTGAAATGCCTTCTCACACTCATCGTTCCACTCGAAAGTTGTTCTGAGGATCTTGAAGAAAGGAAGGCATTTGTCCGTTGCTCTCAATACAAACCTATTAAGAGTTGCAAAATGTCCTGTGAGGCTTTGAACTTCCTTCTTTGTAGCTGGAGATCGTAATTCCAGCAAAGTTTTAATCTTCTCCGGATTAGCCTCAATGCCTCGCTGATTCACAATATACCCGAGGAATATTCCTTCTCGTACACCGAATATGCATTTCGTCGGGTTTAACTTCATCTGATATTTTTCCAACTGATCAAAGGTTTGACTGAGGTCAGTTAGGTGGTCGACGGATTTCTTGCTCTTAGTTAGCATATCGTCGATGTAAACCTCCATGTTTTTGCCAATTTAGTCTTCGAAAACTTTATTCATCAACCTCTGGTACGTAGCACCTGCATTTTTAAGTCTGAAAGGCATAGCATTATAGCAGTACGCTCCCCTTGGGGAAGTAAATGAAGTACTCTCCCTGTCTTCTGGTTTCATCTTAATCTGGTTGTAGCCAGAGTAAGCATCCATGAAGCTCAATAACTCGTGCCCCGAGGTAGCGTCCACCAGCTGATCAATTCAGGGTAAGGGAAAATGATCTATTGGGCAAGCTTTATTGAGATCTGTGAAATCTACGCACATCTTCCACTTGTTATTCTTCTTTTTTACCATAACAACATTGGCTAGCCAGTCAGGATATTTGACATCTTCAATGAAGGAGGCCTTTTGTAGCTTCTCAACTTCTTCCTGGATTGCCTGATTCTTCTTCGGGCTAAATACCCTTCTTCGCTGCTTCACCGGCTTGACCTCCTTATTAATATTGAGCTTATGTCACCGGAAGGCCGGATCTATCCCTGGCATGTCTTTATGGCTCCATGCGAAAGCTTGCTTTCTTTGCCGTAAGATTGCCGCTAGCTCCTATTTTATGGATGGATCCAGGGAAACGCTAATTTGAGTTGTTCATTTTGGTCATTTATCATCCAAAATAATGTTCTCTGTAGTTTCGACGACTCTGCCCTTCACAAGTTAAGACTCATCGCTAGGGTCCAAAGTCTCGATCTCCGCATCTTCGGAATCATCCACCTGGTAGTTGGTGGATTAATTCCTGGCCTCCTCCAGTTCATCTAGCTCGGCAGATGAATAGTAACATTCCCGGGCTACTTTTTGGTCGCCTTTCATAACTCCAATGCCAAAATTGGTCGAAAACTTCAAGCACTGGTGTACCGTGGATGGTACGGCCTCAAACTTCTTCAAGCCTACTATCCCTCATGATTATGTTATAGGCTGATTGGACATTCTTATCTATTACGAAAAAGCTTACTTTTTCTATTCTGCAGGTAGGCCAGAGGCCCATGAGCATGTCCAACTTGATCGTCCCAAATGGAAAAACCTTCTCTCCTATAAAACCGAGGAGGGGCCTGTGATATGGCTCCAACTGGGCTAACTTCAAATTCTAACTATCAAAACAGGTGTAGAATATGATGTCTACAGAGCTACCATTGTCCATCAATGCGCGTGAAATCACCACATCCTTTATTCTCATCTTGACCACTAAAGGGTCATCGTGAGGATATAGTACGCCAGCAAGATCATTTTTGGAAAATCCGATAACCAGTTTGTACCTATTCACTTTCCTCGAACGATCGTCTTCAGTCAAATTTATGCGTTGTATGTAAGAACAAGCTTGAGCCTTATTGAGGTAAGCTTTCCGTTCAGCAGTATGATCTCCTCCTCCTGCATCGCCACCTGTAATCACATTACATTCAAATGATCCGAAATGGATTGAAAATACCTCTCATTCTGGTTGCCTTGGTTTTTTAGGGAGGTCGGGATCATCCTCTGGATTATCTTCGTGGTCCCTTTTTTTATCATCTCTTGGTCGGCGAGGAGATTTGGACCTTTGTCTTCCTCTTTCGCTAGGCTTCCCACTATTCTGGCGAACGACGAACTTACTCAATTTTCCTTGCCTAATGAGTGCTTCAATATCATTTTGGAGAGTTATGCAGCGTTTGGTCGTGTGGTCATGATCTCTATAGAACTCGTAATATTTGGACTTATCCCTGTTATCGGGGTCTGTCCTCATTTTCTTCGACCAAGTTAGCTCCTCACTATTCTTGATCTCTTCCAGAATATGGTTTATACACACCTTTAAAGGAGTGTAATTCTCATACTTCTTCAATTGCTCGAACGCCTCCTTACCTTTTGGCCTCTTGTCATTCCCATTGCGCTTTTGATCCTTCTTCTCCATTGTACCTTCAGCCTTAGTCTCTGCTTTAGTGTCAGGGTTCTTCTTCGCAACCATGGCCTCTTCGGCGTTCATGATCTTAGCCGCTTTTGCCATCAGTTCTGCCATGGATTTAGGTGAATCTTTTGCCAACGTATAATATAACTTTTCAGGTAACAGACCACTCATCAGATCTGTTATTGTTGTTTTCTCCTCGTAGTCAATCACCTCCAGTTTCTCATTATTAAAATGAGTGATGTAATGCCTGGTACTTTCTCCTTCTTTCTGCCTCACACTCAGTAGGTGTGCTACTCTCTTAACTGGCTTTGCTCCAAAACAAAAGTTCCCTAAGAATAGCTGTGCCAGTTGATGGAAAGTAGCAATCTTCCCCCGAGGAAGGTTGTTGTACCATATCTGGGCTGACCCAGTGATGGTTCCTGAGAATGCCCTACACCTCATCTCATCGGGAACTGCATAGATATCCACAACATCCTGGTACTGCTCTATGTGGAGGATGGGATCAATTTTTCCATCATACTTGTTCGTCATTACCGAAGCCTTAAACTTTGATGGTGTGGGAAAATCCATTATTGTTTGCATAAAAGGTGATCCTTGGACAAAATTTCTTTGGAGAGAATTCTTGGCCTTGGCCATTTCCCCTAACTAGTCCTCCAATCTTTGAATGGAGCCTTTCCACGCATCATTTCCAGCCTCAAGCCTATCTGCCCGAGCAACAGAGCGCACTGAATTCTCCTCTTGGGATCTTTCGTTATGGGTTACTGGATGTGATTGGGCAAAACCTTCCCTTAGATCGGTTGGTCGTTGAGAATTCCTCAACACAATCCTAGGGGGATTTCGATTCCTCCTATGGCCCAAACGGTCAAAGGGGGAGACTCTTCTCAACCTTTCCAAAGAGCTTATTCGCTCAGGGGTTAAAGTAACATTTTGTCTAGAATTTGTAGCTCTGATAGATGAAGTTCATCCAGGTTGATATGAAGGATCATTAGACCTCTCAGTATGACGAGAGTCACTGCGCCTGGGCTGAGAGACATGCGGGAATAGTGTACGTTTGGTTTTTTGAAGATGGCAGATGGGTATTTCTCTGAACTCTTCGTTGACCTGACTAGGCAGGTGATCCGTTATGTACAGTCTGAATGAGTTGTCGCATAGTTTCTTGCACAGTCATTAGTAACCAAACATATGCCCTATGCAGACCTATAACCCTGATCACCTAAGATATTAGCACCATTAATTTTTGACAAGTGCAAAATGAAGCAAGGACCACCATGTGAACTGATCTTTTATTAATAACCTCTTCATGACAAGATGGTACAATTACACAACTTCATGCAACATCATATGTAATATTTCTTTAGGTGATCAGCATTCCATGGATTAGTGAAAGGTTCTCCTGTAAGTGCCAGGCATAACCTCTAGATTTTCTAGCCTGTAAGTTCCAGGCATAACCTCTTCTGTCACTTTGTAGGGACCGTGCCAGTTTGGGTGGAGTTTGTTTGCTTTCTGTAAGGTTTTCTTTAGCACTAGATCTCCCACTGCAATGGGTCTTGACTTCACCCTCTGGTTGTAGAATTTTCGCTGCCCTCTATTGGTAGGCTGCTTGTCTGACCTCTGCGTCCTCTTTTCTTTCCTCGATAAGATCTAGGTCTAGCATCCTCTCTTCCCCATTATTATCACGGTTATAGGTCTGAATCCTATGACTTGGGAGCCCTACTTCCGTTGGTATGACGGCCTCTGAGCCATGTACCAACATGAACGGGGTTTCTCCTGTTGGTGTCCTTGTCGTGGTTCTGTAGGCCGATAACACAGCGTAGACCTCTTCAGTCCATCTTCCCTTCGCATCTTCTAATCTCTTCTTGATTCTATCCAGAATTTTTCTGTTTGTGACCTCGGTCTGACCATTTGCCTGAGGTCGGCCAAGAGATGAGAAGAATTCCTTTATTCCTACTCTTAGGCAATACTTGTCTAAAGAAGAGTTCTTGAACTGGGTCCCATTATCCGAGATGAGAGTGTTTGGGAGGCCTTATCTGCATATGATATTCCTCCAAATAAATTGGAAGGTCTTCTGCTCCGTGATCATTATCATCGGCTCTGCCTCCACCCACTTTGAAAAATAGTCGATGGAAACTATCAAGAATCTATAATTATTTGCAGCTCTTGGAAGGGGCCATACTAAGTCAATCCCCCATACTGCAAATGGCCATGGAGAAGTGATTGACATCATAGGCTGATGAGGCTGATGAGGGATGGCGGCGAACCTCTGGCATTTATCACATTTCCTCACGTAGGCTGCAGCGTCCTTGGACAGGGTTGGCCACCAGTACCCCTGGGTGATGATTCTTTTAGCCAAGGGTCTTACCCCTATGTGGCTAAAGAAAGAACCCTCATGGACCTCCTGTAAGACCCAGGGAACTTCTGTGGGGTGCACACATCTGAGGAGAGGTAGCAAGAATCCTTTCTTGTACAGGACGTCCCTTACTACCGAGAACTTGGCAGCCTTATATCTCAATTTCTGCCTTTGTAGCTTGGATTCAGGTAGCTCTCCCTCCCTGATATATCTGAAGAGGGGGTCCATCCATGAGTCTCCTAAGTTCAGATTGTGGCAAGGGTTATAAACCTCTTCTTGCTCAATGGTTGCCTTCCCCAAGACCTCGATCAGAATGATCCTTCTAACATCTGTCTTCATTGTCGAGGCCAACCTTGTCAATGCATCTGCGTTGCTATTACTTTGCCGAGGCACTCTCTTCAGTCTTACCTCTTCAAAATGTTCTAACATTATTTTCACCCTTTTCAGGTATTTGGCCATCCTTTCATCTCTGGCCTCATAGATTCCCAATACTTGATTGACAACTAACCGCGAGTCGCTGTGGAGTAGGAGTCGCTTTACGCGAAGAGTCTTTGCTAATGAGAGACCTACTATCATGGCCTCATACTCGTTGTTAGAAGCTTGAAAGTTTAATCTCAGAGCGTATTCAATGTTGGCACCATCTGGAGCTGAGAGTATCAACCCTACACCACTTCTATTGTCATAAAAAGAGCCATCAATGAAGAGGCTCCAAATATCTGTACCTGATGAGAAGACCCCCTCTGTCATGACTCCTTTTTTGAAGAGGTACATATCTTCCTCATTTTTCGTAACTTGGTTCTTGGTCCCGTTGGATGCGATCTCTTCCTGATCTTGGAAGATGTTTGGTGTCATCTCTTCCGAGTTTTGTAAGACACCGTGGTTTTTAACACCCTCTAGGCCATTTTCTGCCTCGGCCTCTTCCCATGTAAACTCAGCGATAAAGTCTGCGAGGGCTTGCCCCTTGATGGCCGTCCTAGGTTGGTAGGTAAGATCGTACTCCCCCAATTCAATGGCCCATGTCGTCAATCATTCGAACTTCTCAGGTTTATGTAGGACCTGTCTTAGTGGGGAGTCAGTGAGGACAACCATGGAGTGGGCCTGGAAGTAAGGCTTCATCTTTCTCGAGGCGTGTATCAATGCGTAAGCTATCTTTTCCATGCGAGGGTAATTCTGTTCGGCCCCTTGAAGGGCCTTACTGTTGAATTATACAAGCCTTTGGATTCCAGCGTCTTCCCGTATTATGGCTGCGCTGATGGCTGATTCGGAGACTGCTAGATACACATACAGTTTCTCTTCTGCTACAGGCCGAGACAGCAATAAGGGAGACCCTAAATAAGACTTGAGCTGGTTGAAGGCATTTTTGCACTCTTCATCCCATTGGAAGTCCTTTCTCAGCACCTTAAAGAACGGAAGGCACTTGTCTGTTGCCCTAGAAACAAACCTTGTTAAGGGCAGCCACTCTTCCCGTAAGTCTTTGAACATCTTTGATACTCCTCGGTGTCTTCATGTCAAGTAAAGCCTTAATTTTTTCAGGGTTCGCTTCAATCCCTCTCTGGTTGACGATAAATCCTAGGAACTTCCCAGCTCCTACTCTGAAGACACACTTCGCGGGGTTGAGTTTCATTCTGTATGAGTCCATAATATCGAAGGTCTTCCCGAGATCCGATACATGAGTCTTAGCCTTCAAGATCTTTGTTAGCATATCATCTACATACATCTCCATAGTCTTACCTATTTGCTCTTCGAACATCTTATTAACAAGACGTTGGTATGTCGCCCTTGCATTTTTCAGGCCGAAGTACATTACTTTGTAGCAGTATGTCCCTTTGTCGGTAATGAAGGCCGTCTTTTTCGGGTCTTCCGCATCCACGAAGATCTGGTTGTAACCTGAATATGCGTCCATGAAGCTCATGAGCTCATATCCCGTCGTAGCATCCACTATCTGATCTATCCGAGGTAAGGGATAGCTGTCTTTTGGACAAGATTTGTTCAGGTCAGTGAAATCAACACACATTCTCTACTTCCCATTGGCCTTGGGCACGATGACTGTATTTGAAAACCATTCCGGATATGTGACTTCTCTTATAAACTCAGCCTCTTCCAACTTTTTGACCTCTTCCCGGATGACGTCGTACTTCTCCCTAGAATAGACTCTTCGTCTCTATTTGATTGGCCTGGCATCTTTGGTCACGTTGAGCCTGTAACTCATAACTTCAGGGTCGATGTCGGGCATGTTTGCGTGACTCCATGCGAAGACACTCTGTCTCCTCCTGAGGAAGTTTATCAGCTCTTCCTTAATTTTTGCCTTTAGGGCTTTACCAACCTCGACGGTTTTTTTTCGACTCGTCCTCATTAAGGACGATGGATTCTACCTCTTCCGCGGCCTCTCCCTTCTTCAACTTTGTCTCATCTCTTGGGTCAAGCGTATCGATGCTATAAGTGGTGGTTGCCCTCTTATGGGCTTCTCTCCCTTCGACCGAGTTGAAGTAACATTCTTGCGTTGTGGTCTGGTCACCTTGCACTTCTCCTACCCCATAAGGAGTCGGGAATTTTAGCATCTGATGGACCGTCGACGGCACAGCTTCAAACTCTTTAAGGGTCACCCTTCCTATGATGAGGTTATAGGCCGAAAACACGTTCTCGTCCATGACGAAAAAATTTATCTTCTTGGTCATCCTCTTAGGCCACTCATCACCCATCCGTACGTTCATCTCATACATGCCCAAGGGGTAGACCTTTTCTTTACTGAAGCCTATCAATGGGTGATGATAGGGTACCATCCTTGCTCTGCTAAGACCTAGGCTCTTGAAGCAAGGTCAGAACATCACGTCCGCCGAGCTCCCCCCGTCTATGAGGATCCTCTGCACCTCGCACCCATGCACCCTTGTTGTTATGACCAGAGGGTCATCATGGGGGCTAAGATACCCTTGAAGTCGAGTCTGGATAACCCAACTACGAGGGTGTCCATGTCAACTTTCTTCCTCTTCTGCACTGTATCGAAAGAGGTTAGATTCACAAATTCAAGCTTGGCCACTGACCTGGCCTCTGCTACGTGAGCTTTCCTATCAGCTACTTCAGAGCCACCTCCTGCAAATCCTCCACATATGGTGTCAACACCAAACGAGATCGTACCAACCCTCTTCATCGGGGTGTTGTCATCTTTCGGCGGAAGATTCGGATCATCTTCATCATCACCTTCTGACTCATCGTCTCTTCTGGCCGGGACATTATCACGGCATCTGTCATTTCTCCTTTTCTTAGGGTCATATCTTCCACCCTTAGGAGCTTTACCGTCCTCATACTTCCTCAACTTTCCAGATTTTAGCATCTTTTTAATCTCATCCTTCAGGGCGAAGCATCTGTCCGTGATATGGCCATGATCCTGGTGGAACTCGCACCATAGGTTTTTGTTCCTCTTATGTGGTTCTGCTTTCAGTTTCTCTGGCCATCTCAGAGTCCTGTCATTTTTAATCTCGTTGAGGATGTGCTCGCAGCTTACAGTCAGAGGAGTATAGTGAGCGAACTTGTCATCATCCGACCTCTTCTTCCCATCTTTCTTTCTTTGGGACTTTCCACTGCCACCGCGATTCTCATCTTCATACTTGGACGCCATTGCCTCTTCCGCATTCATTACTTTACTGTCGGTTGCCAGGAGCTCCGCCATAAACCTAGGGGGTCGTCCGCAAGTTTCCACAATAGCTTCCCCTTCTGAAGACCTCCTATAAGGGCGGTCATGGCTATGTTCACTTCATAATCTTCGACCTCCAACTTCTCTTTGTTGAATCTCGCTATGTAGTCTCTTAGGCTCTCATCCTTGGCCTGCTTGACATACAGAAGGTGGGTAGTCTTCTTTTGAGGCCTCACCCCAAAGCAGAAGTTGTGGATGAATCGTTCAGCCAAGCCTTTGAAGTTCTCAATTGAGCTCTTCGGAAGGGAGGTGAACCAAATGTGCGCTGCCCCTGTTAAGGTCCCAGATAAGGCCCTACACTTCATCTCATCGGGTATCGAGTATATGTCTGCTGCCGACTAGTACATCTCGATATGATGTACAGGGTTAGTGCTGCCATCATACTTGGGAGACACTGTAGGAGGCTTGAACTTAGCTGGGGTTGGGAAGCCCACTATCCTATCCACAAATGGGGAGCCCTCTGAGTAACCCTTTGTAATGGGTCCCTGCTTTTAATGAGGTCTCCTATCTTCTCCTCAAGGCGCTGGATAGAGTCATTCCACGTTCTTCCGCCATCGACCTGATCGAGGTTATCCCCTGCCACCTCCATGGGATGGACCGGGGGTTCCCCTGCCACGACACGTCGGTTGTTGACCTCTTCTTGTTCCCTGCCTCTTCTTTTACAGTGTCGGCCTTGATCTAGCCGACCCTGCCTGTTCCCTCTCTGAGAGCCTGTTGCGCTCCTTGATCTCGACAATCTCTGTCTTAGGTCATTCATCGGGCTCAATCTCTCAAAGGCCGACCCTCTGCTCAACCTATCAAAGGCTAACCCTCTTTGTTGGGCCTCTTTACCTTTTTGGCTTACACAACCTTGACTTTACCGAAGAGGTAGTACAGTGTTATTTGACACCTCATACGGCTCCCAGCAGTCTTCCGGGGCTTCTTTCGCCTCTAGATCGTCATACCTGTCCTCTGGGCAAGGGTTTCCCTGCCTCCTCAGGCGCAAGCGCCTAGGGTCAGAAACGTCCCTTCTCCACTGGGGTGCAGGCTGGTCCTTCATTGGTGCCTGGGTTGGTCCCCTAGAGTTAGGATGAGGTTGAACAGCCGTCGGAGTGATCATATCCGGTGAGACTCCAGGTGGCCTCATCATAGTTTGGCTGAGTAGTGGAAATTTCTCCTGCATAGCTTGTTGTGTTGCAGCTAAAGATCTCAAGGCTGAAGCCACCTCTGCCATTTCGGACTGGGGCGGTGCCTGACTGGAACTAGGCCCTCCAGCCCCAGGTGGCGGAAGAGGCGGTGGTAATTCTGGTGCCATATGTTAACACTATAGAGCTTGAGTAGCAGATGAGCTTAGTACCTCAAAGTACCTCTTTCAATGGTGAAGCAGCTCCACGCAAGGGGCGGTGCCTAGTTTACCAACAGAATCTCCGGTGAGGATAAGCTGGAGAAGAGGAAGAGATAGCTTCTTTTCTCTTCCCACAGACGGCGCCAAAATGATGATGCTGGGATTAGCACCACCAGGTAAGGTGTTTTCAAGCTCAATCTAAGAACAATAATGGCAGCATAGTTACGTAAAAGGTAGGAGAATGAGATGAGGAAAAGAGGAGAGTGCACCAGAATATAAGTGGTTCATCCTAAATTGGACTACGTCCACTGTGTGTGTGAATAACCTCACTATAATAAGGCACTGATGGCCATGGATACAATCTCTCAAGCTCTCTCTCTCTACTGTGTATCTAGACAGAGTTTCAGCTAGGGTTGTATATCTTGGATCCTTTACAAGGTAGAGGATGACCTCTATATATAGTACCTAGGGGGTGTAATGTACCCCCCATGCATGTAATGTGCATGTGTATGGTTGCCTCACCAATATGGGAAATCCATCTGTCACAGTCACATGTAGATAATGATGATGCAATATTCTCCCCACGTGTGAGGAATAATCTTGTTATAACTGATTTGTGTCCACGTGCCCTTATCCAAATGTCAGCAGATGCTCGACTATCGCACCTAGTGTATGACCTCGGCCTGGGAGAGGACGAGGTTGGTAAGTCCAGGTGCTCATTCAGTCCGAAGTGACCATGTAGGTCTCGGCTTAATTCTGGCTGAATCAATGGACAAGGTCGGCCTGAGGTTGAGCCGAGGTTGAGCTAGTGTGTTTGGAGCATCGACTAATGTCTTAATGAGGTTGTTGGTGGCTTTTTAAGAGCTCGGCCTATATCTGGTCGAGGTTTCCATTCACAGGTGTACAAGAGTGCTGCTGATACTTATGATGTGTGCAATGTCCCTTGGAGAGGCTGGTGGTAGTGTCGGCCTGGGCCGACCTTGCTATGGTCGAGGGCTGATGTCACACGCCCAAGGCTTATCCAGTGTCGCCATAATCTCGTCCAAGGTTGGTGTCTCCGAGCCGAGGTCACACTTAGGTCATATCAGTTAGTGACGTCGCTACCCGCCCATTCAAAATTCGGGTCGTCTTCTTCTTCGGCCGACTCTTCATTCGTACCTACGTCGCCCATCTCTACATTAGCACTTGCTTCTTCTTCTTCCTCTTCTTCATCCTCACTCGAGGCAGCATCGTCCTCGTCATCACTACCCCGCCTCTCCCGAAGGATGGCTAGCTGTTTGGCACTCCGCGTGCGGGTTCCCTGTCCAAAAGGACCAGGGAGGCGAGTACAATCAACCGGGTCCTCAATGCCAGCGTCCTTGAGGATGGAGGTAATCAAACGTGCATATGGAAGTGGTGTTTCACCTTTCTCATCCATGGCTGCGACGAGGATGTCGGCCTAAAGGATGCGAGCCAGGTTAATGGATGTGTTGGGATCGAAGAGGTGGTATGTCAATGTGGCCTGATGGGGATGCATCGCTGAATCGTTGGACATTTGCAAAATATTTGCACACACAATTTGGAAGGTGAGGCGTGATTTCTCGTTAAGACGGCCAACAACGACAGTTTGCCCTCTCCATGCAAAATCGAGGGCAATGCGCTCCATAATCAGGTTTTTGGCTACCAGTGCGACATTCCTTGGGTAGGTGAAATCTTGAACATCAGGAACGTCATATTCGGCCAACTTGGTCATGAGAAGGGCCAACGGAAAAGGGATAACGGTACCATCAACATATACTTGAGACTGGAATTGGCCCGTTCGAATAAGGGAGCCATTGAAAGATCGGACCTCGGCTGCCCAAACCACCTCGTACGGTTGATTAAGCAATCGACACCAACTCCTAGGCATGAAAAAGGCGGTGTTGGAATTGGTCAGACCTGACCATTGGACAGCTCACTCCATGTAGAGCTTACGATCTGAACCAAAGAACCGATTACACCACCGCTCCTCTTGGCGGGAACAAAATTCACCATGGACTGAGGGGAGGATTTCGGTGGAGTCGTATTTAACGGGGGTGGGGCGTTGGGCCATGATAACAGGGAGAGTTTGCTGGAAAATTAGGGAGATAGAAGAGAGGAGGGGGTGGTTGAAGGTGTGAAGAAAAGTGGAGGCTATGGGTGGGTATTTATAGGGGAGGGGTGGGTAGGGTTTGGGAAATGGAGGGAAAGGGTTTGGAGGGAAAGAGGGAGTGTATTTGGGAGGGAAATTGAAGGGTTGGTTATGGGGAAACGAATTGGGAGGGAAGGGAAGGGATTGGGGAGAAGGGGGTGCACCTAGGGAATAGGAGAAATCCATTTTTGCAGAAAGCGGACCGATCCGCCTAGGGACCGAATCGATCTGGTCCCTTAATTTTTGAGTTCTTCAATTGTCGGATCGATCCGGTTATAAGATAAAGGAACCGATCTGGAGCGGACCGGTCCGGCTCAAAAATAAAGTAACCAATCCGGGTTCTTGGACTGAGCTGGATTTGTCCCCTAACTTAATTTCGATCTCTCTTCTCCGAAAGTTTTTAATTCTATCATTCTCCCTATCAGTCTGAACTCAAATTTCTCTTGATATCTATGGTCAACGCAACTCTCAATTTCTCAAAACATGTGAATGCTATCACCTTATTGTACCCTAATCCTAAGAACTCTCACTACTCACACGACTCTCATCTACTATACACAAGAGTTCACCCCATACGCATCGGGGGTGTGACGACCTCACTGTAGCAGCTCACTTTACCCCGTAAACGGCGTCCGATAACCAAATGGTCTTGAATTCTTCCATACACGCCTCTAGATATGGCTTTAGGGATTGTCCATTTACTTTGAATATATTTTCCCCTTTTAAATCATCTAAATCAATAGCTCCGTGAGGGAAAACATTCTTCACAACGAACGGTCCAGACCATCTTGATCGCAACTTGCTCGAAAAGAGATGAAGCTGAGATTTATAGAGAAGCACTTTTTGCCTGGGAAGAAACTCTTTGTGCCGAATGATGTTATCGTGAGCGAGTTTCATCCTTTCTTTGGAAATTTTTTCATTCTCGTACGCATTATTGCGTATCTCTTCTAACTCATTTATTTGAAGCTTGCGAGCTTCACTGGCCTTATCCATAACATAGTTTAACTCCTTAATTGCCCAATACGCCTTGTACTCTAATTCCACGAGAAGATGGCAAGGTTTTCCATACACAAAGCGAAAAGGGGACATGCCGAACGGATTTTTGTATGCGGTACGATAGGCCCATAACGAATCGTTCAATCTAAGTGATCAATCTTTTCGGATAGGATTGACGATCTTTTCGAGAATGTTCTTGATTTCCCGATTCGCTAGTTCGGCCTGCCCATTCGTTTGTGGGTGATAAGTAGTTCTAACCTTGTGAAGACACCATACTTTCTCATGAGCTTCGCAAATGGCCTATTGCAAAAGTGCGTGCCATTATCACTAATTATCACTTTCGGAGCACCGAAGCGGGAAAGTATGTGTTCCTATAGGAACTTAATCACCACTTTGTTATCATTTGTCTTGGTAGCTATAGCTTCCACCCATTTAAAAACGTAGTCTACCGCGATAAGGATGTATAGGAAACCAAAGGATGGGGGAAAGGGCCCATGAAGTCAATACCCCAACAGTCAAAGATCTCAATAATGAGTATGGGGGTAAGAGGCATCATGTCTCGTCGGGTAATAGCTCCCATCCATTGGCACCTATTGCAAGATTTACAAGCATTGTTCACATCCCGAAATATTATGGGCCAATATAGGCCGCATTGCAGAATTTTAGCGGCCGTCTTTTTCATCGAAACGTGGCCTCCACATGCTTTCAAATGACAAAATTGGATGACTTTTGGGATCTCGTCATTCGGTACGCATCGTCGGATGATTTAGTCGGTGAAATATTTAAACAAGAAGGGGTTGTCATAGAAAAACATACGCGGCCAAGTAATAAACCTCTTCTTATCTTGCGGTGTCTAGTCAGGAGGGACGGCTCCCGTGACAAAGTAGTTCACTATATCCGCAAACCAGGGCAAAGAAGAGGTAGAAAAGATTTTCTCATCCGAAAAGTATTCGTCTATGGGTATTGGATCATTAGGTACGTCGGACGAAATCCGTGATAAGTGGTCGGCAACGACGTTTTCTACTCCTTTCTTATCTTTAATGGAGAGATTAAACTCTTGTAGGAGTAGGATCCACCTTATGAGGCGTGGCTTTGCGTCTTTCTTCGCAAGTAGGTATTTCAATGCCACGTGGTCGGTGAAGCAAGTAATAGGAGAACCGATAAGGTAGGACCGGAATTTGTCAAGGGCAAAGACTACCGCTAGAAACTCCTTATCGATAGTGGAGTAATTGAGTTGTGGTCCGGTAAGAGTCCGACTAGCATAGCAGATGACATGAGCCTTATTGTCTTTCCTTTGGCCCAAAATAGCCCCTATCGCATAATTTCTAGCATCACATATAAGTTCGAATGGTAAAGACCAATATGGAACTTGAATGATGGGAGCGGACACAAGCATGGTTTTTAGTCTATCAAAAGCGCTTTGGCATGCTTCCGTCCACTCAAATGGGTTGTCCTTCATAAGTAGGTTTTTTAAGGGTCTAGCAATGGCGCTAAAGTCCTTAATGAACCTTCGATAAAACCCCACGTGGCTCAAGAAGGAGCGCACATCTTTGAGCGATTTTAGTGGGGGTAGATCAACTATGACATCTATCTTAGCTCTATCAACTTATATCCCCTTGGATGAAACTATGTGGCCAAGAACTATTCCTTCGCTGACCATGAAGTGGCATTTCTCCCAATTTAGCACTAAGTTCTTTTCCACACACTAGGCAAGTACTTTTTCCAGTTTTTCAAGACAAAGATCGAAAGAGGTGCCAAAAATGCTGAAATCGTCCATGAACACTTCGAGTCCTCTCTCGACCATGTCGCTAAATTGGCTCAACATGCACCTTTGTAGGCAACAAGCTGAATGGCGTATGTTTGTAGGCAAACGTACCAAAAGGGCAAGTGAAGGTTGTTTTCTCCTGGTCAAGTACATCTACCTCGATTTGGTTATATCTGGAATAACCATCAAAGAAGCAATAGTAAGGGTGGCCCACTACTCTCTCAAGAATCTGATCAATAAATGGCAAAGGGAAATGGTCTTTCTTAATTCCCGCATTGAGTTTCCGGTAATCAAAGCAAATGCGCCACCCGGTGGTGGTACGTTGGGGAACTAGCTCTCCTTTAGCATTCTCAATCACTATCATGCCCGACTTCTTTGGGACAACTTGAATAGGGCTCACCCACTTGCTATCCGAGATTGGTGTTGATGTAAAAAATTAGATAGCTTCTAATTATTTAATCACGGATAAATATAAATGAGACAAAGAATTTTAAAGTGGTTCAGCCTTATAAGAATGGCCTACGTCCACTGTTTATGTTATTGCCAAATGTTTTGGAGTTCTCGATATGTAATTATATCAAGAAAATCCGATCCCTTTGAATGAGGGTGATACAATGTATTTATAGCCCTTAGGATGTACATGTGAAAGGGTAAACAATTAATGCCCTTTAAGAGTATACGTCTGTATGATAAGCATTCAATTAATAGTTGAACTGAATAGTTGAACTGTTGATTATCTGGCAATCAATGTTGTGGCCGAGATGTAGCTCTGGAAATTAATGCTGTGGCCGAGATGCAGCTCGGACTGTCTTAGTTGTTCGTCGTTCAGGAGTTCCTCGGAGTGTTGGAGTTCCTCGGAGTACACTTGCTGCTCGGAGTGAGTATGACTTGGTCGGGGAAATAAACCTCCTCGTTGCTATTGTGCCACGTAGATCGACACGTGTCTTCTTATTACTCGTTTATATCAGCATATTAATTTTGGTATCAACAGAAGCCCCCAATGTTTCATATTTCGAAATTTGAGGAATATGGAACATTCTTTCTCGGTATATGGCAATATTAAATGACTTTCCTGGTTTTTAGGAGCATTTTCTCCGTGTTCGCATGTCCTTCCAAATTCGCAGAATCCGCCTTTTTGAATTTTTATAAGCGCTTTGATCTTCGCACACTTTTTGTCCTTTTAGCCGCCGGTAGCGTAATAGTTTCTTTTTTGTAATAATTTCTTTTGCCGTTTCCCAAGGCAAAGTATTTAAGATTCATAGGCAATCCCATCGTCTTCTACCTTTTCCAATTTCTACTTTCGAGTTTTCCATAGTCTTTCTCTCTCTTGTGCGTTCATCCTTTTCTTCGTTCGTTGTCAATAGATCTCCCTTTTTCCTGTAAGATCTTCTTCCTTCTTCTTCATTTCTTTTATTCGCCATGGTTTATGTTATTGAATCTCTTGAGAAATTCTGCTCTGATTTTTCTATTCCATCTTGGGTAATTCTGGAGGATATTTCTGAGCCTTCAAATTATTTTCGTTTGGCTGAGGGACATTGGTTCCCCAGCCTCTTCATTGCTGAATGTGGATTTTCTTTTCCACCAAGCCCTTTGTGCTTAGAGTTCTATCATTATTTCGATGTCGTTCCTGCAAAAATAGCCCCCAACACATGGAGAATAGTTAATGGGGTGTATAGGTTAAATCAAACTCATGGAACCCGTATAGGAATTCCTGAGATTATGTATTGTTATAGATGGGTTGTTCTAGACAATGTTTTTTATTTAAAAACTAGATTTTTGAATAGGGCCTTAGTAGTCAACCTCCCAGATGCTAATAGGGATTATTTTGAACATGGGGTAGTTATCAAAAATTGGCAACATGCCCCTCTGATTGGAGATGAAGTATATCAAGGTCCCAGATGCCCTCCATATGGCAATGGGATAGGTTATTTTCATTTTATTTTATTTTTGAAATGACGATTTCATTATGTTTGATAAAATGTATGACTGATATTTCACTATGTATTTGTTTGCAGTTGACAGTAAGAGAAAAACTCCAAAAGAAGCTGAAGTTAATATCAAGCATTTGAAACTTATCTGGAGTTTGCATCAAAAAGTTGCAGACGATCACATCAGGTCTGCTTCATATTTGTTGCAGTATAGGAGTTATACAACCTCTTTCATTGCTTGTCCTGTGGTCAGCACTAGTGCTCCAGTGTCAGTTCCTGAGGACTCTTCTCCAGAATCTCACATTCCTCTAAGTCAGAAAATGGGCAAAAGAAGAGTTCCTGCTCTTTTTGAGGAGACTACCTCTGCTGGAGATGGAAAAAGAAACAAGACTGATGTCCCAAAGGGGACAAAGAAAGTAGATGTTGCCCCTTCTGTTGCTCCTCAGAAGGCTGCCGAGAAGCCCCCAGTGGCTCCGAGCAAGAAGGATGCACCTGTGGAAGTGGTCACTATCTCCCCAACCAAAATCTCTTCTTTGGTTGAAACTGTTCAAGTGCCACCGAGGAGACTGAAGAAATCTTCCTCGGTCAATTTGGCTGAAACCATTCCCCAGCTGCAAGTTAGTGGAGCTGGTGTCCCGACTATTATTCCCCCGAGCTCTGCGATGAGCTCGGTAAAGACTTGGATTATTCCTGAGGTCCAAGGAATTGAGGAGAATATGTCTAGGGATATGCTTACATCCCTGGCTACTCGTCACATTGCTTCAGTAAGTTTCTCTTATTCTGAATTTTCTTTCTTTCCATCAATACATGTATCTCTGTGATGACTTATCATTATCTTCTTTTTTCAGCCGGTGAGTTATTTTAACACCATTGTGAAGAAGGATGAAGCAATCAAGGCTTCTAGTTCCTCGTCTGGAGTGGAGGATGCTTTGTTGGGGTTAACCAAATCTTTGAAGTATTCCCGTCAAAAGTATGACGAGGATAGGGCTGAATGGGAGAAGAAGTTGGCTGCAGTTGAGGCAGAAAAGGTGCAGTTGGAAAATAAAGTGAAAGATTTGGATGGAGAGAAAAAGAAGTATGATGAGAAGCCCGCGAACTTTGGGGAGCTTGAAAACAAAATGAAGATGGCAGACGAAGAATTATCCCTTCTACGAGAAGTGAACCGCCAGAATGAAGAGGTGGAAGCTAAGTTAAAGGCCACCGAGGATCTTCTATCCGAGAAGCTCTCCTCGGAGAAAATGAAAAGAAAAGTGTTGGTGAAAAAATCTTTCCGCACTGGTTGGGACAAAGGATGGGACAGGGGGTAGAAGCAATGATGACTCAGGTGCAGTATGGGAGTTTGAAATACTTTCGAGATGGTTGGGTGGCTGCCCTGCAAGAATTGAAGGTTAATGAGGATTCAGAGCAGTTTCAACAGCATCTCCCTGGTCCTCCCCCAAATATTGAAGATGAAGAGGAGGACGAAGCTGCCTCTGAAGAATCTTCAATGGTAGGGGGTGATCCAATCCTTACTCAGCCTGCCGACGAGTAGCTTTCATCTCTGCCTGCTCCTCCTGAACAAGTTCCAGCCCTAGCTGACCAACTTATTGTTTCCACCGAGCAACCGAGCTCCTCATCCCAGCCTCCCGAGAAAGCCTTGGGAGACAAGGAAAAGGTGTGAAGTTGTTCGGTATTCTCTTTCTATTTTTCTTCTTTTTCAAGTGTAACCAAGATCTTTGTAACTCTGCACTATGATCTAATAAAATTTGAGTTCTTTTCTTCCATTCGATTGTCTCTTTTCGATCTGTACTCTGTCTTGATCTTCTTTTTTATGATTACTTTTTTCTTTATCAGTTAGTTTCTGGCTAGGATGGATCTGTTATCTGCTATCTGCTATCTGCTAATGATACAAAGTTGATGCATCAATGTCATGAATATTATAAGGCTGGTCACACAGAACTGAGTGCATCAGAAGTTGCCGACATCCTAGGTCACGATGCTTCAGAGCAAGCAGTGGAGGCATATCAATACTTGAAATGTCTTCTTGATCGTGCTGTAGTCAATAATGTGACTTATTACGAAATGATTGAAGACTTGCAAGGTACTCTCGATGAACTTCAGCAGCAGTATAAAGAGTCTTCAGCTCTTTTGCACAAAGGGTATGAGAAGAAACTCAAACAACTTAGTGTCGAAAAAGGCTACCGATAAGATGCTTGTTGGCTATGAAGTGAGAGAGAGAACATTGAAAGCAGATGTCGAAGGGCACAGGCAAATCGCTGAGCTATTGGAACAAGAAAACAACAATCTGCAAAAAGAACTAGCTCAGCTGAGGTCTGCTGCTTCATCTTCCACTGCCTTGGTACCAATCACCGATGAAGGATTCTCATTTTTAGAAGTGGAAAATGCCAAATTGCGAGAAGAGTTAGAGACTTTGAGAAGAGTTGGGCCTTCTACTGCTATTCGGGGACGAGGAAGAGGTTATCGTGGACGAGGAAGAGTTGCTCAGAATGTTGTCGAGGAACAAAGTACTCAACCTGCTCGGGGACGATCAAGAGTTCTTCGTCGTACTGTTGAAGAAGCTCGTACTCAATCAGCGTTGGAAAACCAAGCGTTCCAATTGATGGCAAAGAATCAAGCCTTATCCGACATGTCAAAGAAAATTAGAGAGTTGGAAAAACAACTATCTTCAAAGAAATCAGTGTTGGAGACTAATGAACTTTTCGTCCAGAGTCTTCACGAGAAGCTTGAAAGGTTAACATTTCAATTTCACAAACAGCCCAGGGAGTTCTGGATGGCTGGATACAACGAAGCACTATTCCATTTGGATGATCGTATCCAGAATGCCAATAATGAGGGCTACAAGCAAGGTTGGCTGAATGCCTTGGGCGTGCTGAAGCTCGAACAAGGACATTACTTGTGGGATTATTATGATCCTGGGGTACTTGACTTGCCTATGCCACCGTATAATTTGGATATGGAATGGATCCCAGCTCGTGCCATTCCTCGGAGCTTAATTACAAAATACCACGGTGACTACAATCTTTATTCTCAGATCGAGGTATCTCATCCCGAGCATCTATTGGACACACCTTCAATAATGAACGTCAGAATGCTTCGAGATCTTAATTTAATTAATTCTCCTCGGTCTTTAAATGATCCGCCTGCTGGCGAGGAACCTGTATCGAAAGCTGAGGGGAAAAAACCAATAGAATAGGAATTTTTTATGTAACAGTTAGTACACAATTTAATATCAATGTAATAAATTTGTGTAATTCATTTTTAATTCAATGAAAGAGTTTCATTTTTGTTCGCAAATTTGTATTGCTATTGTCTTGTATTTGTCAAACACTTTATATTTGTGCTTGCATAACAATATTGTGTGGTTCATCGACCAACTTAGTAAAAATTACAAGTATTAGTAATGTTGCTCGATCACTTAATAATAAAGTAATGAGTATAAAAATGTTGAAAATTTTTCCAACCAACCAAGGTTGTTAAATTGTGCTTGTCGACCAACTATAGTTAGTGGGTTTTTATCCCCGACCAGCCATACTTGGTACAAATTTGGAATATTTTCTCCTCGTCGACCAAGTACAATTAGTGGATTTTTATCCCCGACCAACCATACTTGGCTCATTTTGGAATATTTTGTTCTTTGAGGAACTTTTGTATTTTCTGTAATAATCTTACCTCCCGATCAACATAAGTTGGCATTTGAGAGCATATCATGTTTCCTAACCAACCGAGATTGGCATTTTTAGGAGTGTTGTTCTTGCCCTTTTACCAACCGGAGTTGGTCTGAGTTCAAACTATCATGTCCACTTGCCCTTTTACCAAAATTGGTCTGAGCCAGTGTCAGCCTCCTAACCAAAGGAGTATGGTTTTCTAACCAACCGGAGCTGGTATTTTTAGGAATGTCGTGTTCTCGCCCTTTTACCAACCGGAGTTGGTCTGAGTTCGAACTATCGTGTCCACTCGCCCTATTACCAACCGGAGTTGGTCTGAGCTAGTGTACGTCTCCTAACCAAAGGATAATGGTTTGTTCTCGCCCTTTTACCAACCGGAATTGGTCTGAGTTCGAACTATCGTGTCCACTCGCCCTTTTACCAACCGGAGTTGGTCTGAGCTAGTGTACGCCTCCTAACCAAAGGAGTATGGTTTGTTCTCGCCCTTTTACCAACCGGAGTTGGTCTGAGCTTGAACTTTCGTGTTGTTTTTACTGCCGAGCAGCGTTGTGTTGCACACTAGTATTCCCCGAAAAACTTTCAATAAAAGGAGAGAAGATGGAAAAATATCATCGTTTTATTTATATTGATGGAACTGCTTTACATTTTACATCACTGATAATACTTGCGTAGGTGTTCAGCATTCCATGAATTCTTAAATTCCTCTCCTTCTAGAGTCGCTATTCGATAAGTAACTGGTCGAACAACTTATGTAACTCGGTAAGGTCCATGCCAGTTTGCTTCCAACTTATTTTGCTTCTGAATGACTTTCTTTAGCACGTAATCTCCTTCTTTTAAGTCGCATTTCTTCACCCTCTTGTTGTAGAACAGGGTTGTTCGTTGTTGGTAAGCAGCATTCCTAATGGCTGCCTCTTCTCTAACTTCCTCGAGCATGTCCAAATCTAATCTCCTCATTAAGTCGCTGACTGGGGAATTGAAATTCATCACTCTGTGTGTTGGAAGACCCAACTCGGCAGGTATTACGGCCTCACTTCCAAATGCCAGCATATATGGTGATTCTCCAGTTGCTGCTCGGGGAGTTGTTCGGTAAGCCCACAATACTGACTGTAGCACATTAATCCAATTAGCTTTAGCCTCACTTAGCCTCTTCTTCAAACCATTTAGTAATGTTCTGTTCGTCACTTCAGTCTGTCCATTGCTTTGAGGATGGTCTGGTGCTGAATGAAACTTCAAAATGTTTGACTGATGACAATAGGCGGCAAACTCCTCGTTATCAAATTGTGTTCCATGGTCTGTGATGAAGGCATGAGGGAGACCATATCGGCAGATGATGTTCTTCCAAACGAACTGGTACACCTTCTCGTATGTCATATCAATCAGAGGCTCAGCTTCTACCCACTTAGTAAAATAATCCACTGCGACAACGAGGTACTTGAATCTTAATCGAGTTGTTGACAATGGTCCAACCAAATCAATTCCCCACATAGAAAATGGCCAAGGGGAAGTTATGGGTGTCAACAATGCTTGTGGAGTTCGTCGGATGGAGGAAAAACGTTGGCATTTATCACATCTCTTAGCATAGGTTATACAATCAGCCCTCATTGTTGGCCAATAGTATCCCTGCGTCATCACCCTTTGCAAAAGTGTCCGACCTGCTACATGGGCTCCACAGGACCCTTAATGGATCTCTTCAATCAATTATTTCACCTCGGAGGGATGTACACATCTTTGCAAACCTGCTATAATTCCTCGTCTAAACAAAACACCATTAATTAGTACATACCGAGCAGCTTTAAACTTCAATTTCTTGGCAGCGAGCTTATCCTCCGGTAATTCTCCCTCCTCAATATATGCCCTGATGGGATCCATCCAAGATGGTCCTAAATCAAGGGTAATAATATTCATCGTCAGGTCTTCATCTATGCTCCGACTTTCTAATACTTCAATTGGTATCGTTCTTCGCAGCTCGGTACGAGTAGCTGATGCTAATCGGGCCAGTGCGTCTGCTCATGCATTCTCCATTCTTGGTATTCTAATCAACTGAATGGCATTAAATTCTGTCAACAACTCCATCACCTTTGCATGATACTTGACCATTAATTCTCCTTTAACAGCATATGTCCCCATCACCTCATTCACAATTAATTGAGAATCACTTAATACCATCACTTGTTGCGCTTCCATAATCTTTGCTAAATTAAGACCTGCTATTATGGCCTCATACTCCGCCTCATTATTGGAAGCTTTGAATTGGAATCGCAGGGTATATTCCATGTCAATCTCGTCTGGAGTGTTCAAAATAATCCCTGCTCCACAACCTGTTGTGCAAGATGACCCATCTACATATAATCTCCATGTAGGTAACCCGTCTTCAAATTTCTTATTTGACAAAATTCCTCGGTGAAATATTTGATGTTTCCTTTCATCCTCCCCTGGTATTTCTCGTTCTTCGTCGGCCATCTCTTCTCACCCTTTTACTAACCGTAGTTGGTCTGAGTTCGAATTTGATGATCCTTCTACATCCACAAGCTCTTTTACCAACCAGAGTTGGTCTGAGCTTATGTCTGATGATTTTTTAACATCCACTCACCCTTTTACCAACTGGAGTTGGTCTGAGCTAGTGTTTGTTGATCCTGTAACATCCACAGGTTGATCAGCGAGCAACTTTTGTTCCTCGAGGGTATCAGGATATGTAAACTCTGCTATAAAGTCTGCTACAGCTTGCCCTTTTAATGATGATCTGGGTTCATACACAATATCATATTCACCGAGCTCTATTGCCCAGTACATCAGTCTCCCTGATTTTTCTGTCTTATGAAGGGCTTGTCTCAATGGCATGTCGGTATACACGACGATGGTATGGGCCTGGAAATATGGCCTCATTCTTCTACTTGCCTCAATTAATGCCAATGCCAATTTTTCCAGCTTTGGGTACCTGATCTCTGCACCTCGGAAAGCCTTACTTGTGTAATAAATTGGCTTCTGGACTCCATTCTCCATTCTGATCAATGCCGAGCTGACTGCATTCTCTGATACTGCCAGGTACAAGTACAACTTTTCTCCCATTACTAGCCTGGACAACAGCGGAGGTGTTCCCAAATATTTCTTCAAGTCTTGAAAGGATTTTTCACATTCATCATTCCACTCGAAAGTTTTTCGAAGTGTTTTGAAGAATGGGAGGCATCTATCAGTTGCTCGGGATACAAATCTGTTGAACGCTGCAACTCGTCCTGTAAGACTCTGCACCTCTTTCTTCGTCGTTGGAGATCGCAACCCTAAAAGAGCTTTGATCTTTTCTGGATTTGCCTCAATGCCTCGCTGGTTGACAATGTACCCGAGGAACATTCCTTCTCGTACTCCAAATGTGCACTTCGTCGGGTTGAGCTTCATTTGGTATTTATCCAGTTAATCAAAGGTCTGACCTAAGTCAACTAGATGATCAGCAGCTTTCTTGCTCTTTGTCAGCATATCATCGACATAGACGTCCATATTGCAACTGATTTGTTCGGCAAAAACCTTGTTCATCAGCCGCTGGTATGTCGCTCCTGCATTTTTCAAACCAAAAGGCATAACATTATAACAATAAGTTCCCCTAGGTGTAATAAAAGAAGTACTTTCCCTATCTTCAGGTTTCATTTTGATCTGATTGTAGTTAGAGTAAGCATCCATGAAGCTTAGCAGCTCGTGTCCCGAGGTAGCATCCACTAGTTGATCAATTCTGGGCAATGGAAAGTGATCCTTTGGGCATGCCTTGTTGAGATCGGTGAAATCAACACACATTCTCCATTTATTATTTTTCTTCTTTACCATCACCACATTTGCTAACCAGTCTGGATATTTCACATCTTCAATGAATTGGGCTTTCTGGAGCTTCTCGACCTCCTCTTGTATAGCTTGATTCTTCTCGGGACTAAATACTCTTCTTCTCTGCTTTACAAGCTTGATCTCCTTATTCACATTGAGCTCATGACATAAGAAGTTTGGATCTATTCCTGGCATGTCTTCATGACTCCATGCAAAAGTTTTCTTTTTGTTTCTCAAGAAAGTTATCAACTCCTGTTTTATTGAAGCATCCAACGACAAACCTATCTGAGTTGTTCGTTCAGGGTGTTCATCGTCCAGAATAACATTTTCTGTAGATTCCACCACCTGTCCTTTTACAAGTTGGGATTCATCTCTGGGATCCAGTGTTTCAATTTCTGTACCTTCATCCACCTGGTAGGTAGTAGTCGTTTTCCTTGACTCTTCAAGCTCCTCTTGCTTGACAGATGAATAATAGCATTCCCGAGCTACTTTTTGATCACCTTTCACAACTCCTACTCCAAAATTTGTTGGGAATTTTAAGCACTGATGTACTGTAGATGGAACTGCTTCGAACTTCTTCAAACCCACTCTTCCCATGATGATGTTGTAAGTTGATTGCACATTCTTATCCATCAAAAAGAAGCGTATTCTTTCTGTTCGACAAGCAGGCCAAGTTCCAATGAATATATCCAACTTGATCGTCCCAAGTGGAAAAACCTTCTCGCCAGCAAAACCGAGGAGAGGTCTGTGATAAGGCTCCAATTGAGATAATTTTAAATTTAAACTGTCAAAGCATGAGTAGAACATGATGTCTGCCGAACTACCATTATCTACCAGAACCCTTGAAATCACTACTTCTTTCATCCTCATTTTGATCACCAAAGGGTCGTCGTGAGGGTAAAGAACACCTACAAGGTCGTTTTTTGAAAAACCAATGACTAGCTTCTCTTTGTTTATCTTCCTCGGGCGATCCTCCTCATCTAAATTTATCCGTTGAATGTATGAGCAAGCCTGAGCCTCACCGAGGTAAGCTTTTCTTTCTGCAGTAAGATCTCCTCCTCCTGCATCTCCGCCTGTAATAACATTACAATCAAATGTTCCAAAACGTGTTGAAAATACCTTGCGTTCTGGTTGCCTTGGCCTTTTGGGAAGATCGGGGTCATCCTCTGTATCATCTTCATGATTTCTTTTCCTGTTTTCTTCTGCCCGACGAGAAGATCTGGATCTCTCTCTTGCTCGGTCTTCGTTTCCTCTTTCATTTCTACGATCAACATACTTTGACAACTTTCCTCGTCTAATGAGCGTTTCAATCTCATTCTGGAGGGCTATGCAATTTTTATTCATATGACCATGATCCTTATGAAACTCGCAATATTTATCTCTATTTCTTTTGTCAGGGTCTGACCTCAATTTCTTTGGCCACCTTACTTCTTCGTTATTCTTGATTTCTTCCAAGACATGATTAATACCCATTTTCAAAGGAGTATAATTATCGAATTTCTTCAGGACTTCCCATGACGACTTATTATTTTTGGAATTCTTGTCACCGCCATTGCCCCTATGCTCTTTCTTCTTAGATTTGTCGACTTCCACCTTGGTTTCTTTATCCATATTCTTCTTCGCAGCCATAGCCTCCTCGGCATTCATGATTTTGGCCGCTTTTGCCATCAACTCTGACATAGTTGTAGGTGGATCTTTGGCCAAGTGTAATAAAATTTGTTAGGCAGCAACCCACTCATCAAGGCGGTGATTGCTGTCTTTTCTTCATAATCTATGACTTCCAGCTTCTCGTTATTGAAACGAGTTATGTAATCTCTAGTACTCTCACCAGATTTTCGTCTAACACTTAACAAGTGTGCTACTCGTTTTACTGGCTTTGCTCCAAAATAGAAATTGCCGATGAACAACTCGGCCAATTGAAAGAAAGTTAAAATCTTACCCTGAGGAAGATTGTTGTACCATATCTGGGCAGATCCAGTAAGAGTTCCTGAGAATGCTCTGCATCTCATCTCGTCGGGGACAGCATAGATGTCGGCAGCAGCTTGATATTGCTCTATGTGAAGAACATGATCTGTCTTTCCATCGTATTTGGGGGTCACCAAAGGGGCTTTAAACTTTGACGTGTAGGAAAATCCACAATGGCCTGGACAAAAGGTGTCCCTTGAACAAAAGTTCGTTGTAAGGGATTCTTCGCCTTCGCCATTTTTCCCAGTCTATCCTCCAACCGCTGAATGGACCCTTTCCATGCATCTTTTCCTTCCTCGGGCCTATTAGTTCGAGCAATTAATTGTTCTGAAGTGGCCTTTTGAGATCTATCTTGACGAGCAACTGGCCGTGATTGTGCTGATCCTTCTCTTAGATCTGATGGTTGTCGAAAACTCCTCGACATGGCCTTAGGTGGACTCATATTCCTCCTAGGGCCTAATCGACTGAAAGGACATACCCTGCTCAATCTTTCCAAGGCACTGGGTCTCTCTGGAGAGAGAGTGATACGTTGCTCAGTATCTGTAGCTCGTATTGACGAAGTTCGCCCAGGTTGATAAGAGAAATCATCAGATTCCTCATTACGATATGACTCAGTACGCCTGGATCGTGAAGAAAGTAAATAAGTTTATCTTTGACCACCTCTATGTCCTGAATGTGCAGGTGCATCGCCATGAAGGGTTTGTATGAGTTTCCGCATTATTTCTTGCATGGCGGTTTGTCCTTGAGCCAGATTCATCATAATTCCTGCCATATCTGGAGGTGCAGAGGGATTTGGAGGATTCCCAATGTTCCCAGCGTTTCGATTGCTGGATTCAGGATTATCTGCCATTGATGATGAATGATTTTTGATGAAAAACGATAACAACAATCGTTTCCCATAGACGGCGCCAATCTGTTGATGTAAAAAATTAGATAGCTTCTAATTATTTAATCACAGATAATTATAAATGAGACAAAAAATTTTAAAGTGGTTCAGCCTTATAAGAATGGCCTACGTCCACTGTTTATGTTATTGCCAAATGTTTTGGAGTTCTCGATATGTAATTCTATTAAGAAAATCCGATCCCTTTGAATGAGGGTGATACAATGTATTTATAGCCCTTAGGCTGTACATGTGAAAGGGTAAACAATTAATGCCCTTTAAGAGTATACGTCTGTATGATAAGCATTCAATGAATAGTTGAACTGAATAGTTGAACTGTTGATTATCTGGCAATTAATGCTGTGGCCAAGATACAGCTCTGGCAATTAATGATGTGGCCGAGATGCAGCTCAGACCGTCTTAGTTTTTCGTCGTTCAGGAGTTCCTCGGAGTGTTGCAGTTCCTCGGAGTACACTTGCTGCTCGGAGTGAGTATGACTTGGTCGGGGAAATAAACCTCGTTGTTGCTATTGTGCCACGTAGATCGACACATGTCTTCTTATTACTCGTTTATATCAGCATATTAATTTTGGTATCAACAATTGGGTAGATAATCCCGGCATCCAATAGCTTAATTATTTCGGTCCTCACCACTTCTTTCATATTAGGGTTTAGCCTCCTTTGCATTTCTATCGAGGGCTTGATATCCTCTTCGAGATGGATCTTGTGGGTGAAAATCAAAGGACTTATCCCTTTCAAATCAGCAATGCACCAACCAAAAGCACTTTGGTGCTTCCTCAAAATCTTTAGCAATTTACCCTCCTGCTCTTCGTTTAGGCTAGAGGAGACAACAACAGGAAATATCTCATCCTCTCCTAGGTATGCATATTTAATATGGGAGGGGAGTTTCTTCAACTCGAGGGTTGGAAAATTTTCGTTGGAGGGAACCATGCGTGTATCCCTCGGTGGTAACTCCTCGAATCTAGAAATCCAACTTACATCTCTCGCGTCCTCGTATGACGCTCTCTCATCAAATAGCTCGCTCAACTCCTTAACCTCCCTCTCGAATGTGGTGTACGTCCCCTCACCCTCGTGCCTCGACACTAAACAGGACCCTAAGGCCTCTCCACAATAAGTTTCCTCGAAATAATCCTCTACGATCTCGTCTATTAGACTCACCGTGTGAAGATCATCTTCTTCCCCCGTATGTTGGGCGATATGGAAGATGTTAGTCTCTAAAGTCATGTTCCCAAATGTGAGTTGCATTTGCCCATTCCGAGTATTAATGATTGCGTTAGCCGTAGCTAAGAACGGGCGCCCAAGAATGATGGGAACATGGTTGCTCGAGGTGAAGGAGGGCTTTGTGTCCCAAATGACAAAGTCTATCGGGAAGTAGAAAGTGTCAACTTGGACGATCACGTCCTCAACTATGCCTCTTGGGATCTTCACGGTTCGATCCTCTAATTGGAGAGTGACCTTTGTGGGCTTGAGGTCTCCCAAATCAAGTTGCCTATAGATGGCGTAAGGGAGAATATTGACACTTGCTCCCAAATCAAGTAAGGCTTTCTCAATTTTATTTTCTCCAATTATGCAGGAAATGGTGGGTGCATCGGGTTCTTTGAAATTGGGCGGGAGATCATTAAGTAGGATGGAACTCACGTTGTGTGCTAGAAAGACCTTTTTCTTTACCTTCATCCTCCTTTTTACCATCAACAAGTCTTTGATGACTTTTGCATAAGCTGGAATTTGCTTAATGGCATCGAGGAAAGGTAAATTCAGCTTCACTTGCTTTAGTACGTCTAGCACTTCATCCCGGGGATTTCCTTTGTGGGAAGGAACCAACCTTTGAGGAAACGGTGCCACGGTGGGTGGTTTCACTACTACCTCGGGCTCACTAATGTCTTCTTTCTCACTCTCATTCAAGGGGACATCTTCGGCTTCTTTCGTGCCGGGCGAAATCTCCTTATCTTAGGTTGCGTCATGTGGAGAAGGTGATAAATTAATGACTCTCCCATTACGAAGAGTGGTCACAGCTTGACATTGCTCCTGATGTTCTGTCGAGGTGGAGCTAACACTAGTTTGACCTTGGGGCGATCTTTGGCCCTGGGTAGGAAACTTCCTTTCTCTTGGATACTCAACGATGTTTGAAACTGTGAGAGGATCGCATTCATGTCGCTCATCATGTACTCATGCCTAGTATTAGTTACATTCTGGGTATTGATAAAGAGGTTGATCGTATCCTCGAGACTTCTCCGCGGTGGAGGGATGTATGCTCCTTGAGCTGGTGGTGCCTGCACATGTCCTTGCATGTGTGGAGCTTGTTGAAAGTGCGGTGGTGGAGAAGGGGAAACATGTGAATTAGGATTCATCGTAGCATGTTGTTGCCCATAGCTAAAACCAGGGTGGTTTTTCCATGAAGGGTTGTAAAAATTCCCGTGGGGGGCACCGAAATTACCCTTAAAGTCTCCTATGCCACTGACTTGCTCTTGAAGCATCACTTTGTAGGTGGGTATAGTCGGGCATTCCTCAGTTGAATGACCCACCTCATAAATCGCACACACCTTCTCGACAGGGTTTGGGATGGATCCAGTTGGTCCTCTTCCACATTCCTCACATAGGTATCGCAGTCCTTTCTCAAGCATATCGAGTGGACTGTCCGCTATAGAATTACATTATACATGAAATAGGTCGGACGCCAATGGAGTGGTGGTCACTTGACGATTTCAATTTTAAGCATTAGGGTCAGATGTATCCCAGGATTGGGTAGTCTTGGCGACATACCTCAGGTGAAGCTCAACATCATGGGCGTCTAAGTCAATAAACGGACCACTACCCATCGTTTCAACGAGTTGCATGGAATTAATGTTCAGCCCATTATGGATAAAGGAAATGATTTGCGTTTTATCAAAACCATGATGGGGACACGAGGTAATTAACTCATTGAAACGCTAATAGCATCGTTCGAATGACTCATTTTCTAATTGTCGAAAAGTTTGAATTTGAGCCTTGATGGAATTCGTTCGATGCGGGGGAAAGAACTTCTTAAGAAATTTGGATTGTAATTCGTTCCATGATGAAATCGAATTTGGAGGTAAAGACCATAACCAGGTCTTAGCCTTATCCTTTAGCGATAATGGAAAGAGTTTGAGGCGGAGCACATCTTTTGTGCAAGTTTGATCACTAAGAATCTCACACGCCTCCTCAAATTCCATAATGTGTGCATATGGCTTTTCTAAATCCAGTCCATGGTAAGTGGGAAGTATCTGGATCATCCCATTTTTGAAGAGAAATTGCCCAGCATTGTACGGGAGTAAAATGCATCCCGAAGTGGCAGTGCGCTCGGGATATAAGACGTCTCTCAAAGGGCGATACATGGCCTCTCCGTCGTCGACAGCTGCACTACCGTGTTGTGACATGTCTCTCTCTCTCAAAGATTCGGTATCCTCACTTGGTATACTTGGAGTTCTCTCTGAAGTGTGTCCTAAGAAGGAAAACGACGTGTTATTTGAGATTGAGTGTGACGGTGTGGGAGGTGGAACCCAGAATTGTGGAGCGTTAGGAGTGTGAGGGCTATCACGATCGTACTCAACAATCGGGTTTTCGTGAATGTGGGTTGGAGTATTATGGGGAGTTGGAGTGAGTTCAGAATTTTACATTAACAGCTTATGAGAGATGATGATGAATCTTTTTGTGCTTTTTGAAATTTTTATGTTTTTTTTTTGGATTTTTGGAGATTTTTGGTCAAAGTTTTAGATTGACTCGATCTAATCCTAAGTCTACCTAATTCCTCGGCAACGGCGCCAAAAACTTGATGCGACTAAGAATGTGTCTCAGAAGTGCGTACTCTCTAGGCTCAAGTGCAAGCATGTCGCTCAAGTAATAATCCGATAAGTCGGGTATCGATCCTCAGGAAAATAGGACAACAGAGTTGTGACGACGTTGGACAGACGAAGAAATCGTAACTTTGACTCTAAAAAGAAAGGAAAAGATGATTGGTTTTGAGAATTGGCTACAACTAAATGCAATTTTGAAAATAATTATTTAATGCACGAAAGTATGAATGAAATGCATCTACTCTAAATTACTGATGATAATTGACTTGAAACTGTAAACTATATGATGAAAGAATAGGACGGGAATATAATCCCCCAACCCTAGTGTATTGATGATATAAAACTAATCGTAAATTTAAATGATTAATTAAACCCAGAATTTAGTACTCCCATGCATTACTTATATGAGGTTCAAGCTCGCACCATACTTAATCAGAGGACGAGTAAATCGATATTGCAATAGTTACACTCGAATTGTATCCTAAAGCATCCCGATTACCCGAAAGCAAACGAGATCCAAAGATCTACAATTGTCATGTTCCTACGCAATACGGTCGTAATCAAACCATTAAATTTAGAGGATTACTTTTATGTACATACAACTACCACATCGGGGTGGGTTCATGCATCCCGACCCTTAAAAGTCTAGCCTACCATGATGAAAGTAATGAAAACAATTTTTGAATTGCAGAAAACCATGATTAAACTAAGGAAGAATTGTAGAATGATGTAGAAAGGAGATTGGACAGAAGAAATTAACTACCAATCTTACCAAAGCACTAAAAGTAGCAATTAAATACTTGTAATCACAGAAATCTGAACAATCTTCAATCTTGGAATTAAAATTTGTAATCAATCTTCAAACTAGGGTTTTTACAGAAAGAATGAAAAATTAACTAAATTCTACGTACTAAGAATGATAATAAAACAGGTTTTTAAACCCTACAAAACTTCAGGAGTTTTAGATGCACTACGACTCTCCATTAGAAGAAGATTAAAAAATTAAAATTCGACAGTCGGACCGGTCCGATCCTCCTACGGTTCGATCTGGCTAGAATCCGGATCGGTTCTTTTATTTCCTGGGCGGATCAATCCGGGGCGGATCGGTTCATTTGTTTTCCTTCACCTTCGATCCGTCTTTGGTCCGGGGTTCTCTGGAATTTGACATTGCGGATCGGTCCGGCCCGAACCGGTCCGGGCTTCCTTTGACTTTTTCTTCAAACTTTGACTGCTCATAACTTTCACACCGGGACTCCGATTGAGGTGTCGTTTCTTCCTACGTTCTCATGAACTTGATATCTTCAACTTCTCTTTAGGTGCCTCATCCGAATTCTGGGTAGAAATTACAATTTTTCCCTTTTGACTTTCCTTCTTTTCTTTCTCAATTCTTCCGGTTTCTTTCTTTCTTTAATTTACATCAAATACCCGCAAAATTAGTACGAAATACCAGAAACTCGGTGTACGCATTAGGATAAGTCAGTAGTAAGATTATGAGATAAAATCAAATCGATTACGCTGATCGAGGTGCTAAAAGTAACTAAATTAAAGGGATAAATTTGGAAGAATTTATGCCTAATCAAAGACAAATTTGCAAAATACAAATTAATTTCATTTAAAGCTGCTAATGCCAACCCAAATCTTGCTTGGTTAGGTATTAATGAAACAACATCAAAGACTTTCAATGCCATCCTTTTAAGCACAAAAATACATAATTGAACTCAATAAAGCTTTTTCCTAATTATGCAAGGGATAAATTAAGTAGTGGTATTGTATCGAGATAAAGGTTTTATATGTTAACCTAACATGAACTATTTTTTTAGTCAATCCCCAAAAATATTCAAAAGTGGCGTTCCCCTTATTGACTCTTTAATTTCCTTCCCGGTCCTCACAATAGGACCAGGCATATGCCTCTTTTTCTTATTCATTCTTTGTTTCCCTATAATTGTAGCACATAATTGGCAAACTTTGTCAAGCCACCTCCTTTTATTCCTTTATGCGGTTAGACTCTCTCTTCATCCACATTCTGTGACTCACATGAAAATTGTGTTGTCTTCTTTCCTCTTCACGTGTTAGCAGGACTTGAGGTGCATTTCGCCTCATCTTCATTTGGACCTAAAAATTCATAAAGAGTTTGTGCATTATGATTACACTATCATACATAAGATTTTATATCTCCTATAAAATTTTGAAATATTATAATTGCCATTTTACAAGTCCAATTCTGCAAAAGTGTTATCTTGGAAGTAATTAAAAAAAATCATTGCAAATTTTTATTTTTGGTAAAAACAAATGCCAAAGAAATTTGTATGGTTCAATTTTTTTTTTATTTCAATATTATCTAGATTATTTTGGAATTAATATGTTCACTAACCATGATTTTAATGCAATGTGGAATTCAAATAAAAAAATCGAACACACGAGCAACCACAACATATATAAATTTTATGTAAAACCCTTGTAGGAAATTGTAGTTTCCACGGTGCTTCTTTTCCTTGATATCCATAGATCTCATTTGGTAACAACTCTTATGGAACTCATGTAAATTCTTTTAATGAAAAGGAATTCTTGGGGGGGTGGGGGGGGGTGTTATTTGTTTAAAAGATCGTGAAGGGAAAAGGGTTTTTAAGTTCTTAAATCTTGAAATCACCTCAACAAAGATCCCTAGGTTTTCGGAAAAAAAAGAAATAAATCATGCATGTGTTTATATATGAAACTTTATATTTATATATGAAACGAAGAAAAGTAAAATGAAGCTTCCATATGGTAACTTCCCATTTGAAGAATGGCATATTGTGACATCGAGGAGTCTATCGTATGAATGAGCTCCACATGAGTTTTTCTGTTACCTTGAAACATGAATCTTTTTTATATATCATGCAAGCAACTTACCCTTGAGCAATAACTACACACAACATTCCGATGAGATGTTATGTGGTTTTAATGTATCGGGATTTATGAGATTTAATGTGAACCCACAACACACAAAAAAAAATAACTCGTGCAAGCAAGCTAGATCTCATGTGAAGGACACTTTTTGTCATATATTTAAAGTCAAACCTTTTTGTATCGGCATACAAAAATTTCAACAAATATTTTACTTTCAAAATAGCATTTAATCAAGTTTGAAATTAAGAGAAAAAATGATTTATTTTCCATGGTTCATTGGATTGAGTGTGATGAGCATGGGGAATCCAAACCAAACAAGTTTTAAGTGTAGATTGTATATACTTGAGTGAGTGGCATGCTTTGATCAATGGAATAAAGATAACAAACATGTTCTTGTAAGTTACTCTCTGTGTTCCAAATTTAGAATTTGATATTCCTTTTGGATTGTCCCAAATTAAGGGTTCACTTTTTTTTAATATAATCAATTAATCAAGTTTCATAATGATGAATAAGAGTTAACTTTGGCATTTGATTGAGTGTATCCTTAATAAAAAATAAATAAAAAGATATACTCTTAATTTAGAACGAATGGAGTATTATAAATTTATGTTTTAAAAAATATTCATCAAGGTATATAAACAAAATCCATATTCAATAAATCATTGTTTGTAGGTGATTGTAATATCATTAATTTTACATGTATATGAACCTCATTAATCTTTTCAATTTACATACAAATAGTCATATGAAATCATTATAATACAAATATGACTATTAAATATGATTAGTTAAGATATAAGTGACTCAATAATGGACTACACGGTTTTTTAATGAGTTGTCCATGTCTTAACCAATCACATTAGAGAGGCATCTTACCCTACCTTAGAAAGAGTCAACAAATTCTGATTTTAACTTGTATATAGTTTACGAGTAAATAAAGAATAGAATTGAAAAGGTAGTTTATGTAACAACCCCCATTTTCTCACGTAAAGGTTGTCCGGACACGATACGCCGAAGATGGGGCTTGTTTGTCGATTAATACTATTCTCAGTATCAAACTATATAAAATATTTATTTTCAAACCGCATTTGAATTAAAAACTGAATTTAAATTAATAACTATGATAAGTATAAGTCCAACATCCACATGATATAAATGAAAATTCAACATCAACATAAGTATCTCAAACTGACTTAAATAATATAGGCTTCGGACTTACGCCCATAAAATAATCCCAAAAGTAAAATACTAAAATAGAGAAATCACCTAATTTACAATCAACGATCTGAACTCCGATAAGCAAAATGAGACTACAAAACTCATCTCTCAACAGTCCTATTATCCCTGTCTAGGAGTACCTAGGGAGGGGGGAAATATTTACAATTTTGGGTCAGCCCCCTTGAGTTGCAAAAATTAACTTACGAAATTTAAAGTGCAAATGTACAGTTAATTCAAAGTAAGTATCCCCCATCGTCACTCATATACGTTAAATACCTCACCTCTCATTTAAGTGCTATACTATGCGTATAACTATCCAAGCCCAAGTTAATGACTAATAATTGTGTCAATTTAATATAAGATTCATCAATCATAGATAACGTACTGAAATGTAATCGTCCATATTCGTATTACCACCTCCCCAAGTATCCTATTCATATTACTCGTAAAAGTGACATAAGTATCTATTATGCATGCTACATAATATTGGGTTTTTAATTTATTGTCTACATTCTTAGACAAACGAATTAGTCTCATTTAATATATATGATCGAATCGTAATCATTTACATTCATGATACCACTTCCCAAAGTATCCCAGTCGTGTTTGTTGACGCGAAAATTCTCCATCTGCGAAGACCAATCAAAAAAGGACACATGTCATCCTACGTGGTAATATTTATACTTATTCGGCACCCGGGGAGAGTTGGTTGGCACCCGAGGAGAGTTGGTCGGCATACCAACCAACACATAGCATACCAAGCAACTCAAGGAAGATCAACCATCCTAGAAGACCAACAGTTAGATTCATTGTATATAGACATAAATGTATGAATGTATAAAGACATTGTATCTCTTTAACTCCCATCACTATAAATACATGTATTCCTTTAGCCAAAAGGAAGGGACAACTAAGAAACACCATACACAAGATACACACGCTTTCTCTCTCTACACCATATTGTGCTATTGTAAACCCCTGCGAATAAAATAACAGTGGATGTAGGCTTTATTCATAGCCGAACCACTTTAAAAACCTTTTGTCTCTTATATGTTTGATGTGAATGTTTATCTTTATCTTCAATCTCATCCTCATCATTTATCTGCTGTTGACGCCACTAAAATGGTAGAGGCCATTTTCTGTCTTCAACAGATTGGCGCCGTCTGTGGGAACGTGTTACAAGCATTGTTCTCCATCAAAAGCTAAGTTTTATTTTCTCTACGTATAATAAATTATACATACATTTTTTGATTCAATTATGATTTTTATGTTTATTTACATAAATTAATTGTCCAATTTTTATCTGCAAAATGTTGCATATCATGATTTTTAAATCATAACTGTTAGATTAATTCTTATTGAGAAATCTATAAAATGGTGGATTTCATAAATCATAACTTTTGGCTTGATTCTCAAGTTTGAATTTTATATAATGGAATAAACATTTAGAATGATTACATCTACGAATATATACGACGATGGTAAGATTTGATAATTTTTATTGTTGTTGATTCTGAAACGAATTTTGAAAGATCTTTGATGACTATTCAAATTCCCATCATATTTTTAATCAGAGAATGGGAAAAGTTAAAATCAAGAACAATTTTATCTCTTCTGGAAATTGCAATTCTGACCCAGATCTACTTGAAAATTTCTCATCAATTTGATTCATTTAATATATATATATATATATATATATATATATATATATATATGTTTCTATTCAGTGTTATAGACAATTTTCACCATGAATGTTAGACGTCTATGACTCTTCTTGAAAATGTTTTGAACAAACACGTTTATACAATGAGTTACATCAGGGAAGGAGATTTCGCATATATTGATTCCCATATTTCACATCTTCTACAAGGGAGTAAAAAATTCAAAACCATTCTTTTTCCTCTTGGATATTGATCATATTTTTTTATATATCTGATGATTTCTATTTGTTGGTTATCTCTTAGATCTGATGATTTCTATCTATTGGTTATCTCTTATATCTAAGAATTTTGATTTGTTACGATTTATTAGTTCTAATGAGGATTGATTTATTGGTTTAATGATTGATTTATTGATTTAAAATATCTATTATTCAATTGATGACTGACCGTCAAGATAAATTCCGGCGATCAGAATGGGAAGAAATAAATTATACAATTTTAATCCTCTCAATTCTAACATTCGATAGCGAATGAAGATGGGGTACAAATGTGAGATCGAACTCTCCCCATAATTTTGCTTGATCAGATGCGTAAATCAGATCCCACGGTTTCAACCATTTCTGCTACAGTATAACGCCACCAAATATTTTGATCGACCTCATATCAGATGAACTTAACCACCTAAGATTTTGACATCTGGAGAGTTGGCAAACAAGAACTGGACATCGACCTCCAGAGACCTTTAGGTCGTAGGTATTCTACTTTGATCGGCGACAGATATTGCACAGATTGAGGGCTAACCCGACCTCCTATTCGTTGGTCGGTAACCAAAAAATGAAGGTCGTTATCCATATATTCGGAGTTTTGCTTCCACAGGGAAATCGACGACCACTGTACCTGAGCATACGAGGTCGGCAGTTGTTCTGCAACAGGTCGACGACAGGTTTGTCTAGATCGGAGAATACTATCGTCGGCGTCTCATTGGTCGTCGAAATCAATTTGTTGCTCGGCGACCCCCAGCTTCTTGGTCGGGCATACTTATTCATCATCAACATCATATAATTCTTGGTCAGCATAGACTCCAGATCCTCTTTTGTTGGTCGGTATCAAATATTATAGGTCGGCATACTCGATTGTTGATCAGAACTGGTGGTCGGCACAGGTCGGCACCATCCATCACTGGTCGGGACCAGGTAAACAGGTCGACGAGCTCCTATTCTTAGTCGGCTACAATAGTTCTTGGTCGGAAGCACATCCAGTTTTGATTGGCAATCATTGAAAGAAAAAAATTGGTCGACGATCATTTGTTATTGTTGATTGGGCTCCTACTGCAGATCGGCGTCTTCAATATGTTGGTCGGCTAAAATTTGATTAGTGTGTTTTGAAACAGATCGGCGGATTGTCAAGAATATGATATGTTGGCAATCGTATAATAGTGATCAATTGTTGATCGGGAGTAGTTCGACAACAATTATTCATCGTCAGAAGTTACTATATGTTGGTCGGCGGCAAGTCTAAAAAAGCTAGTCAGTGACAACCACCTGGAATGGAGGATTGACCATTTTGTTAAAAGAAAAATTCACCTCTTACTATTTCTTAACTTACACTTCTCTTATAAAATAAATTTTTAAAGCTAAGTAAAATATACTCCAAAACTTTACCTTAAAATAATTTTTTTTAACCAATTTATATTTGGTCTTTTGCTTAAAATTAAAATGCCTAGCATTTTTTATAAAATTTGTCCACATTGACACACATTTGGCATAAAACATATTATTGCATATTTTGAATTTTTTATTGCTTTATGTTGATACACATCATATATAGTTTGGCTAAATAATTATTCTCATGACTAACTATTTGAACTAGTCTCAACAAGAGTTCGAGCAACTTATTAAAATTCCATAAGGACATGATTCAATCCCGACAAAAGCTCGGCTGCAATCTTAAACTTATGGAAACTGTTATTGCCCGACATCTGGCAATTTTTCCTCGACATATTAGCCAACATATATTATTTTATATTTTGAAATTGATATTGCCCGATAAAATACATATCATATATTGATTGAATGACTAAATTATTCTCATGATTAATTGATTTAGCCTTCACAGATGCTCGAGCAAGTTTTTAATTTTTACAGCATGGAGCTCGACGAGATACTTATTCAGCTCTGAAGAGATCTACAATATTTATTATATTTCACCCCCAACAGACAGTTGGTCTGGGTCATTCTTATTTATAATCAGGCTCGACAATATTCTCGACCATATTCTTATGTTCTGGAAAATATTATTCTTGCTCGGCATTATGCAAAAAATTTCCTCGACAAGATACTTATTCAGCTCCGAGGAGAACTACAACATTTGTTATATTTCACCCCCAACGGATAGTTGGTCGGGGTAGTTCTTATTTATATTCAGGCCCAACAAAGTACTCGGCCATTTTCTTATATTCTGGAAAATATTATTCTTATTCGGCACTATGAAATTTTGCCTCGACAGATCAGCGAGATACTTTATTATTACTCTGAATCATTCTTTATCTTAGCATGGAGCTCGACAAAATATTTATTATCATATATTCAGCTCCAAGGAGGTCTCCAATATTTATTATATTTTATCCCCGACGAACTGTTATTCAGGAAAATTCTTTTCTCTATATATACTCAATTACCACCAACTTCAGTTGGTCGGGAACTCAATTACCACCAACTCCGGTTGGTCGGGAACTCAATTACCACCAACTCCGATTGGTCGGTAATTCATTAACTACCAACTCCGGTTGGTTGGTACCAAACTAGACAAGAAGATGGATGACCTCCCGGGGCATCCACTGTCTAGGAAACAAGGTAATCTTAACGAGATTACTATAAATAAGCAGGAACATGGGATGAAAATCATTCCATTGCTTAGGCCCAAAGAGTGACAAGTCACTATAATTAAATAGCAGGTGGAGCAAGTTCCATTATTTATGAAAAATATGATAATTTGTCCTTCTACAGATATATACATATATATATTCATCAGCAAACAAGGAAAGAATCTTTGCATGATCTCAAGGAACATTTCTTCGGCCTTATTTTTCTAGCAAAACCAACATACTTCAAGGCCAAGAAAGCATTCAAAGTTCATATTCCACACTTGGGGGGCTTCTATTACAAATTCAGTTATTCATTCGGTGGCACATTCTCATAACATCATGCAGTCGAGCATCAAATTCAACTCCACAAACTTACATAGTCGAGGCCCCGATCAATCATCATTCAGGAGTTGTTTTATTGATGAGGAATTATTTTTGATATTGAAGTTTAGGAGGCATATTAAAGTTCGTGAGGCATATTGAAGTTCAAGAGGCATATTCAGGAGTTATTATGCACATTCAGGAGTCAGATTTAGCATCTACATCATTGAGATCTTTACTACTGTCCTGACTAATATTGAAGAAGAAGTTGTATGAAAATATTTTGAAGTCCACCACTAGCTTGGTACTAATCAGATTGAAGAGTTGGGTTCAAAAGATAGTATGTTACTCGACAAAGTATTCAGAGAAGCATAAATCAGGAAAATCAAGCACATGAAGTTAGCACTCAGTTGCTCGGCACAGGAGGCAGTTGCTCGGCTAGCAAACCAATCAACATACTTGAAGATTATAACGAGCTACAAGATGCATACTATGGCATGGATGCATCCAAATTCCCAGGGGTGATACATAGCACACGTTCACTTGACGAACAGAGTTCCACAAAAGAGATATTAGCAACCATCAATCAGCCTGCATCATATGTCGTCCAGGAGTTAGTGCACTTTATGTTGAACAAATCAAGAAGGCAGATCAAGAATTTCAAAAGCACCGAGCAACACTGTAGAATAAATACTCCATCCTTTCAGTGAACCATCAAGTATGGAGCATTGGGGGCTTCTGTTGACGTAAAAATTCTCCATCTACGAGGACCAATCAAGAAAGGACACATGTCATTCTACGTGGCAATATTTATACTTATTCAGCACCCGAGGAGAGTTGGTCGGCACCCGAGGAGAGTTAGTCGGCACCCGAGGAGAGTTGGTCTGCATACCAACCAACACATAGCATACCAAGCAACTCAAGGAAGATCAACCATCCTAGAAGACCAACAGTTAGATTCATTGTATATAGACATAAATGTCTGAATGTATAAAGACATTGTATCTCTTTAACTCCCATCACTATAAACACATGTATTCCCTTAGCCAAAAGGGAGGGGCAACTAAGAAACGTCATACACAAGATACACACTCTCTCTCTACACCATAGTGTGCTATTGTAAAGCCCTGGGAATAAAATAACAGTGGATGTAGGCTTTATTCATAGCCGAACCACTTTAAAAATATTTTGTCTCTTATATGTTTGATGTGAATGTTTATCTTCATCTTCAATCTCATCCTCATCATTTATCTGCAACGTTACTCGTAAAAGTGATATAAACATCCATTATGCATACTAGATAGTATAGGGTCTGTAATTTATTGTCTACATTCTTAGACAAATGGATTAATCTCATTTAATTTATATGATCATATATATATATGTCCTTCCATGTATGCGACACTAAAAGGCATCTACCAGTAGTGTCTCATTCGTGCTCTATCGATAAGTTCGAAGGAATCCTTTATCCAATCAGACATCACAAAACATACACAAGTGAGGCGGTCCCCACGTAGTACATCAATTCATGGACCATACCTAGCGGTGATAAAGGATACTAGTATCTACACTTACCTCTCGTAAGTGGTGTTGCTACATATAATAATGATCAACACAACGCCTAGCCCACATGTGTTGACGTGTGCTCCGTTCCCAAACGCGCGCAACCCCAACTGATAGGACGGTCCACGAACATAGGAATGTCCACAGAAAAATATAAATACATATTTATACCACACAATATGTATAGGTAATTAACAGTATAATTACCCCCCAAGAAAAAATCATAATTTCCAATCAATATTCTTACTTTGGGATTTAACCATCTAATTAAATGACCAGTTACTATTTTCTAATAGCACCACCCTATATAAATATCCATAGAAATATCTGATATTAATATTCGACCACATGGTTAATTATTAAGTATATTCCTTTTTATAAAACGGTTTAACCATCTAGTTAAATGAAATTTCTCATTTAGTATTTGTGTCACGAAAATATTTTTTAATAAATTCTCCATTCGTCCAAACACCGTCCCACCAACTCGTATGGGTTCCTAAAAATACACCGAATCAAAACTCGGTCCCACCTCAACCTGCCCCAGAGGTCGAATTGATTCACCTCTTGGGCCGAATTGATTCGATCTTGGATCGAATCGATTCGCCAATGCTGCTGAATCGATTCGGATATGGGCAGTTGCCCATATCTTCTACGGTTTTCTCAATACGGGATTTCCAAATTCAACCATAAACTTGGTACTAATGCTTTATAACCTTATACAGACATCAAAAAATGCCTTTAGTATTTAGTTCGTCATCTTAGACTTATTATTTATATAAATTGACATCGACTTCAGTCCCCAATATCACCAAATTTTGACCCATTAATACATCTACAGAAATTAGATTTCTCACTTCTAAATCCCGAAAAATTTTGATCATATATAATGATTCAAATATCAAAATTTTCAAATTCTAAACATGAATACTAATCCTATATACAATTATCAAGATTACTAATTTTACCCAATATTCCTAGGGCATGAATTCTATCACCCAATTCAAGATTAACATCATCTTAAATTCTGGATTTAATTACCATATCTCATATTTATGTCCTCTACGAGCATGTGATTAAATCATGTATTTCTATCATCAAATATCCTATAAAAATAAAGAATTTTCATGGAAAAATACAACAATGAATTAAGAAATAATTTGAACATTTAAATTAAGCAAGAAAATTCCTGCCTGGATAGATTGGTTGAATGATCTTTAGTTGGACTTCCCAACATTTTACATATACCCTGGGACCATTTCTAAAGGTCTAAAACACCTAAACGAGTCAGCAAAACATCTCGAAATGTGCCTGAATTATTTTTACCCAACATACACATTTTTATTACGTTTGATCACTACATGACCATAAGTTTATTAACGCTCAATTTATTTTTCATGAGTGAACCCATTATGCCCAACTGAATCCAATTAAACTTGTAATCACAAATAAGCATGTATTCTCAATTTAATTTAAATTCTAACAATTTAATTCAAATCCCACTTATTTAATTTGTTCTCGAAATTTATTTCAAAATTATTTAATTAAATTCTGCCACAATATTTTATTTCAAAAATGCGGGGTATTACAGTACAATAACATAATATCAATGTATAAATGATATAAGATTGAGTAAATTCAAGGGGTTATCCTAATGGTTATTAGCAATCGTAAATTGGGACATCTTAAGATAATTTTCAATCTTGAAATATATGACTCATTTTTAGATGAACCGTAGAGCAGTGGTAAAAACCACACGTAAAATACACTCAACACGATAATAAAAAATAAGAATTTTAAAATTTTAATACATCGCTAATAATCAATGTTTAACTTTAAAATAAATTAATTTAAAAATTATATCTTTTCAAAATTAATTGATAAACTATTAACTTTACGATCCATATGGTATTTTAAATTTAAAAATAATATAAAAAAATCCCTGAGCATCTATATATTAAAAAAGAAAAATAAATAAAGTGGGTAGTCGAGAAGTGGAGGAGTTAGGGCTCTTGAGATGAAATGGGTTGAAGATGGTGGGTTGGAACAGATGGAGAGAGATTTTGTATTTTTTATACATTTCCTTTTTTATTTGTTACGTTTTTTACATTTTTAGGGGTTTAAAATTATTCTTAAAATTAAACGGCATCTGGCTGGTAAGGTTAAGAGTTAATCCAATGACATGTGGCTACAATAATTTTGAATAAAGTTTAATTTTTAGATTAAATTGTATTAAAGTCTAATTGAAAAAATTAGTGATGTCTTAAAGTGTAAGATGAAGTTCTGAATAGGTTTAGTGTAGAACTAACTTTACAAATAAGATTTTTACTTTACCAGAGAAGATTGGGATTAAAGAAAATGTGACTCGGTTTGTATTTATTTATTTATTTCTAGTATTTTTACTTTAATATATAACTAATTTTTTATATTAGGCTTTAATAAAATTTAATTTAAAAATTAAACTTTATCCAAAATTGTTAAATAAACTGTTAACCTTAATACCACATGTTATTTGATAAACTCTTAACCTTAGTAGCCACATGTCATTTTAATTTAAGAATAATTCTAAACCCTTAAAAATATCAAAAATGTAACAAAATAAAAAGATAATATATAAATATTACAAAATCTCTCCCCACATGTTCCAACCCATCATCTTTAACCCATTTCGTCTCAAGAACCCTAGCTCCCCCAGTCCCCACTCTATTTTTTTCTTTTTTAATATATAGATGCTTAGGGATTTTTCTTTAAAATACTATATGGATGGTAAACTTAATAGTTTTTTTAATAATTTTGAAAGTATATTTTTAAATTAATTTATATTTAAGGCAAATAATGATCATTAATGACAACTAAAATTTAAAAATTAATTTCTTTATTATGGTATCGACTGTATTTTGTGGGCAGTTTTCACCGCCGCTCTCTAGTTCATCTAAAAGCAAGTTATATGTTTCAAGACTAAAAATTATCTTAAGATGTCCGATATTAATGTTGGTAATAACCACTAGGATAACTCTCTTGAATTTACTCAATCTTATATATCATTTATGCATTAATGTCACATCATTAAACTACTTTTTCTTATTCCCAATTTACTCATAAAAATGTATACAAATTAAAGTCTAAATTTGTTGGCTTTGTTTAATAAAGGGTGACATATATGTATATATATAAAAAATAGTAGTCCAAAATAGTTTAGAGCTGCCACGTGGCTAATGCCTTAATTATTAGTATTGGAGAATCATGTTTGCAGCGGCAACAAATGGTCACTAAATCACCTTGAGAAGATGCATAGCCAAAAGCCACCCTCAATTATGATAACTATTCATTTCCCAATTTGTGTAAAACCGTTTTCCCGTTTTCAAACTCTCCAAGGTAAACCAATATTTGCCAACAAAGAATAGAAAACGAAACCCCCATAACTCCATTATAAACATTAAAAAAAACACTCAAGAAAAACAGCTCTCGAGAAGAAAAAAAAACAAGAAATGGTGGAATTAAAAGTCCAAGATGATCCAATGTCTCTGTTCATGAGACTCGATCGTTGGCCTCTCTCCCCTTTTGAAGATGACAATGAAAATGACCCAAAAAAACCAAACACAAAGCTAAACACAATCTTCAGAAACTTACATGTTGGATTTTGTAGTAGTCAACACAATTGGTCTACAATATTATACACGAACAATCAGTGAAAGAGAAATATTGGGGATTGTGCGTGAGCCTTTGAACCCATATGATCCCAACGCCATAAGAGTTCTCAAAACAAGAACTGTTGAGGTAGGTCATATGGAAAGAATATTTTGCCCAAATTGGGAGTTTGAGCAATATCCGAAAAGTTTGCGGAAAATACAAATATTTTGAAAAATTTTAAGAATGATTTGGGAAGAAGTAGTTAAATTGGTTGTTGGGATGATAGATGAATTTACATTCAAGTTATGAATTTGTCTAAATTTTCAGCTCCAACTCACATATGTTACTATAATATACATTGTTAATATATCATATTCCGATCCTCTGTTTACAATTTCATTATTGTTATTATAAATTTTTTATTTAACAACTGCAACATTTATTATGAAGTCGAAAAAAAAATCCCATGGTTAGAGAAAACTTAGTTTCATATAAAAATAATGGGGATACAGCAAGTTTATCAATTTATTTTTTGTCAATAAGTAGTCAATCATGAACTTAATTGAAAGTAATGGACATCATGTAAATGTTTGCCCCCACTTAAACTTTGGCAACCATTGTGATTTGGGAGCTTTCCAATCCCAACTATTGTGTGTATGATTAAAAAGTTGGAAAATGATTGAAAATAATTTATTTTTATGAGAAGTTGAAAAATAATTTTAAAAAAATATTTTCATGAGAGATGAAAAATATGGGGAAAAGTATAGGAGTGAGTCGGTTTTAGTTTCGAAGTTTTTCATGGAAATAAATTTTTTCGGGGTGGAAAATAATTGTTTTCCGTGAAAATGATGATAAAACAATGAAACACTTTTCATTTATTTAAATATTGATTTCATAGAAATTACTTCAAATCAAGCACTACAAAACTAAAAAATAATAAAACTTTAGGGTGTATTTGAGAACCCAAATTCCATGTCTTGGAGTAGGAATCGAAAATATTTCAATTCAAAATTTCAAAATTTGAACTAGAAAATTTCAATTCAAACCGTGAGTATTTTTTTACTTCTTTGGTAATTCTCATGCACTTTTGTTATTAAATTATAGTTTTTAAATTTATAATACTAATGTGCTAAAAGATTCCCCTTTTGAAAAGTTATCTTTTTATAATATTTTTTACCGGACTCTGTCCAAAGGGATTGCGAACGGTGATGATAAAACTGAATGAAAGTTGAGTTATAATGTATTCATAAATTAAAAATATTCAGTGCACTTATTGAATGTCATTCATATGACTTTTGATAATTTAAAATTTAATTTTCTTTTATTCGTAGAATATAATATGTGAACCGGGCTACGACAACAAAATAATACAACTTACATAAATTCGGTCACGCATCTTGTGGTCTGCATGCTAGTAACTTACTAGTATTGAAATATGGAAGAATTACAATCTTAGATCAAAACGCTCTTTAAAGATGGTATGAGCTGTCTAAATAAAAATTCTTGAACAGCGAACAAGCACTTCAGATATTTAAGATTAAAACGTACTGAATTGTTTTTCGAATAGGTCTTGAAAGGATAAGGAAGACTGAAATACTAACCAGCATCTATTATTAAATATTAATTAAAATATATTGAACTCATTACAATGTGAAAAGTTGATTGTTGAGTCATTTGGATACCTAAAACAAGTTTGCACTTCACGAATTATAATATCACAGTTGGAAATCAGCATACGCTTGTTAGAAACGACAAATCAATGGATGGAGATGGCCAACTAAAACATTGATGTGATAATGAGAGCATGGTGGCTTGGGGTAGAGGCCCTACACCATTTGTAGAATATAATAGACAGGTCCTATAATTGATGAAAGCTTCACCGCTCGGCAGAAGCAATTGCGGACGTTCATTATAAGTTCAAACCCACAAAGCTAACCATGGATTACTAAATAGTAGGGGATTCCGTATGAGATTTTTACCTCAATATACCTATGATTATTGTACGCTTATTGTTTATTGCATATATCATGTCCAAGACTAATAACTTTAGGCACGTTACTGTAGTATAACATCAAATTGATACTAAATCATGTTGTGTCATATCCATTTTTTTATACAAAATTATATTTATTAGATGAATGTACTACATACACGTGTTTTAAATGAAATAAATCATAAGTGGTCTGGTGGTAAGTTTTGGGGGTGGGTTAGGTGAAGGGTTCAAGCTCTTTGAACTCACTTTAACATTAAAAGTTTATTATTGGGGTCTTTGGACTCTTTAATTACCGTTTTAGTTAACTTCTAAATATGTTTTTTCATAATTACCATTAGTGGAGAGAAATGTTGGATAGTAGACTAAAATTATTTCAATCTATAAAATTGGGTATCCAATTTTTGTTAAAAAAAAAAGTCACTATCTCACACCATCTTCACAAAATTTAGTTACTTCTTTTTCTTGCGATTTTCATTGATTTTGTTGCTCTGGAGTATCCTAACCTGAGGTTCACTGTTGTTGGTGGAGTAATTGGCATTGAATTCTGGGAGGTGTTGCGCAATAGGATGATCGCATGCCATCATTTGACTTGCCTAATTTTTAACACTATTTAATTACCATTTTAATTTACTTCACACACGTTTTTATAATTATTTGGTTCTTTCAAGGGTTTTTTTACCCCCTCCCAAGCTACGATTCGTGTCGAGTTCGAGAGGTAGGAACAGCATCTCCATATATGGGGACGAAGTCAGTCGATATCCACCTCTCACAGACGCTGCAGTTAAGTGAGAGCGTTGTGCACTGGGTACGATCTTTTGATTCTCGTTTATTAAATATGTAGTTCACTAGGCCGTACGATCTTTTTTTTGCTCCAACAAGTCCCAAAAGAGGGGTGTTTCGAAGGGCACCACAAAAATTGCTTCAAAATACCAAAAGAAAAATAAATCAGATTTTACTAAGGGCCACCACCCCATATATATTTTTTTCAACCCAACTACAACATAAAATAGCACTACACTCCAAACTCTCACTTTCTCTCTTTATGCACTACATTTCAAACTCTCCATTTCTCATTTTCACTTCACCCAACAAATTTGTCTCAATTAATTCAATCAACTATCTTCAACAACATTATTAAAGTTTTGTTACTTTGGTCCCCACGCATCATTATTAAAGTTTTGTCCCCTGCCAACCATCTACAACAATATTATTAAATATCTAGAGTTTGTTCTTTAAATATTCAAACACTAATGGATATTCCACCATTCACTACACCAAAAATAGCAATTTGACACGCCCTAATATTAAAAATCTGACACAGTTTTAAACTGTATCAAATTTTGGCACGGTTTAATGACAATCTGATACACTTTAAAACAGTGTCAAAATTGAGTACTCTTATTAAAATATAAAATACCTAAAAAAAACATTAGATAACATTTCTTTCGTTCCCGCTCAAGCCCATCTCTCTTTCATCTCATAGGCGCTCTCACCTCTCTCTCTCTCGCCAGCTCTTTCTCTCTCTCTCCGAATAGCTCTTTCTTCATTTGTACAGGACGACACTCTCTCGCCGGTAAAAAACCTCAACAGGTAAAAAACCTCCGATCGATTTTGGCCACTGAGACTTCAATCGACCAAAGGTAGCAATTCCATCGTGTTTGGCCACTCAGAAAAGCTCCGAATCAAGGTAAACTCTGACCTAAGATTTGAAATGTAGTTTTGATATTTTAAAAAAATATATGTAACAAGTTTACTTTACCTTTATTCTGATGATTGTGAAATCTTGATTTCCATTTTCTGTTATATTGATGAGCAAATGAGATAGGTTTTCGATTTTATATTGAGATTTTGTGATCTGGGCATTTTAGGAACACCTAATTTCTGATATTTTGGTTTCAATTGCTTGATAGGGATATAAGTTATTAGCTAAAAATGTACATTTTTTTTTGTTGAGGTAAGATTGAGATTTTGTGATCTGTGTTGTTAGAGAAAGTTTTTTTTTAATGGAAATGTTTGTTGTGGAGAGGTTTAGGTAGCGACGTAAGTAGGGATTAATAACATTTAATTTAAAAGTGTATAGTGTATCGTAGTTATCATTATACACACACAATCATAAATGCTAAAACAAAATCAGTTTTCAAATTCCAAAAAATGTGTGTGTGTGTGTGTGTGTGTGTACTCCATATTATATTTATTTGTATGTGTGTATAATTTTGTGGTCAGTGTTGGCTTCCTCGTTGGTAATTGTAAGAAGTTTGTTTCATGCCATTACCGTTATATTCATGTATTCCTGCAGCTTTAATACATCATATACCATGCTGGTTAACACTAAGTGTGCATCAGTGTTGATCACAACAATTCTGCAATTGCACAGCTAGAAACAACTGCTGAATTGAATCAAATTTACAGAGATAGAAAAAAACTGAGATCCAATGCTACAGATTGCACATACTTAACTAAATGCCAGTTCTCAATCAAATGGCAATAGATGATTTGGAATGTCTAACAAATGCATATAATACCCAATTGCAATTGAACTCAAATAACTAAATTGCTACCTTGATTTGAACTTCTTCCGCATCTCAAGAATCATGACTATTGAATTGCACAAAGTACACGATCCAGACTAGATCCAAAATAGGAATCAGAACTCAAAACCCCAGCAAAATCGAAATGGTAAGAACTGATTTGATGAATCGAGTCGAGACACGCTAGAGGTGAAGCACATAAGGTACACGAGCCAGAGTGGTGGCGCGTGATGTCCATCTGCTCGCAAAAATGGTTAGATATACTGCCAACGATCGTGATGGATCGTGATGTGTTAGGAAAACCCGACACGAACATGATATATTGTGTCGTGTAATTGTGCAATGCCTAAAATGGCCACCCCTAGGTGCGATGACGATGAAATCATCCAGTGATGAAATTCAGGTTGGTTCGGACGGGCCTCTTTGTCATGACCATTTTCTCACAAGAGAAATATTTCAGTTCCTCCAGTCCCAATCCCCCTGCAATGAAGGTCCCAGATAACATTGTGAATTAAACTGTAGATTCCCATTTTTTTATCCCCATGCATGACTGCAGATTCTCATTTTTTTAATATCACTAAATTTGAGGTCAAGTATTTGAAACACCCTAAATCTTTGACTTACTTGAGTCTACATTATTTAGGCGTTTCAACTAATTTGGATATTGTGTCAAAACATATTTTTTAGTTCGAGCCTTCTCCTTGGTACACCTTACGACGTTACTCGACGACTCAACATGTCTCGAATCTACTCAACGACTTATCTGAGAAAAGGTATTCACGTATGTTCCACATTTGCACTTGACACATTAGGCACACATGCATATTTCGTGATCTATGATTTTTATTGTGTGACTAATTAATTATGAGCCGAAACATTTTTTTCTAAAAATGAAATTATATATTTTTTTGAAAATATTTTTTTTAAGTAAAATTGGTGTAATTTTGATTTAAAATAAATTTCTTATTTTTAAAGTGATTTTCGGAATTTATTGATAAAAATATTTTTTTTTTCATTTTGAAAAATATTTTTCAAAATTCAAATTACAAGTTAAACAATTTTTTTAACATATGTGTATGTTAAGGTTTGTGTGGTGCTTAACTTTCATCTAGTACCTGCTATATGTAGATTTCGTCCTTTGTAGCTTGTCTTGATCTCATAGAAACAGCCTAGTGCAAGCCTAGATCTTTTAGGCGCAAGTTTCTTAACTTGTTACCTGATATTTGATTTTGACCAGCTTTTAAAGCTTCCGTCCCTTAGTTGGTTTTAAAACCTTGTCATGCCTTAGATAAGACTAGACCTGCTAGTACATGCGTCTAGAAGTTTTTTTTTTTGTAATAGGTTTATTTTATATTAAACCTTTGTTGCATGCCTTAGTTGTCATCGATTTGACAATTTGTACCAGCTCGTGTAAGACCTTGATTTTCAGCCATTAGTTTTTGTACCTTTAGACTCATTACGAACAAAATTATTTTCGGCCATAGCTTAGACCTACGTGTCCGATTGTATCCAAGCGGTTTATTTTTAAACCTTAATCGTCTTTTATGATTTAACCCCATAAGAACCTTGTCATTTTCTTTACCTGCTATAGGCGTTAGCTACCAACAGAGATATAGGATGTTGTTTAGCATCCTTGGCCAGTCCGATTTGTTATTGGGAAGCTCTATAATGTTTCGTCACTTTTAAAGTGACTTGACTTGTCATAAGAAATGACTTTTAAAGAGAACTTTCCCTTCTTCCTTTTAGATTTTAGGTTTATTTTCTTTTTAAACCTTGTCATGTCTTATCCGAATAGGAGCAGCCATAGACTTGCTATCACTATTTTCGTCCTTGTGTGGGCCTTAGATATAAGTTTACCTATTAGTTGTTAGCATTTGGCGAGTATACCCACTAGGAGACTTGTTATAGATACCGATTTGACTAAGTATTAGTCTTAGGTTTATAATCTAAACCTTAGTTACCAACTGCATTTTGGATGACTGTGCCATCTGTCCAGATTATATCCGTTGGAGTTTGTTGTAACTAAAACCCTATACTAGCTTCTTTATCTTATTAATGGTTTTAGGTTTTCAAGAAAATGGTTTTAAGTTCTTGAGTTGTTTATAACCGACTGTATTTGCATGAGATTAACTGAGTTTGTTAAGTTGTTAAAATCTGTTTTAACTCGAATTAATCTCATCCTTTGATTAATATCTTTTAATCTGAACCCTTGTTTTAAAAGTTTCTAGAATATTGTTTTCCCACCTATATAAGCCTCATTGAAGAGCTTATTGGAGTTAGATTTTTTTTTTAGAGCTATTCAGATTATATTTTCTAGAGTGAGAAACACAAGAGGGTTAGATTTTGTAGAGAGAAAAATATAGCGAATTAGAGAGAATATCTAAGAGAGAGATTGAATGTTATTTACACACATTGTGTTCATTCTACTTCATCTTTATTCTGTTTTTGTTTTTAAATTCTCAATGATCTTACACATCATCTCATAACTTTAGAGATTGAAATATTGTGTTATTGTAGAGAGAATTTATGTGCTTTCATGCTGAAATAATTTTTTTACAAAAACTAGAATTCCTTAGATTTTTAGATCCAAATTTTATTGAATATTTTTATGATCTAAATATTCTGATTTTGTGATTAGATGCTATATGATGTTTAAATCATAATTTCTACGGATCTTGCATGTTTATTGAAAATCTTTTTAAAGATCTGTTTTCTCATATTTGTGAAATAATTTGAAAAACACTTTCCTCATAAAATTGAATGTTATATTTTTGAGAGATTGAGAACACATGTTAAATGATTTAATAATCCTGTTGTGTGTTCATGATAAGTGTTGTATGTATTTTTTATAAAGAATGCTTATAAGATTTTTGATTGAAAATTTATTTTGTAAGTTTTTGTAGAAAACTTAATTGGTCTCAATTGAAAATGAATTTTTCTTAAGTTTTTATAGAAAACTGAATTGCTTGATTACAAATATATTTTTGTTAAGTTTTTGAAGAAAACTTATATTCTTGTGTTAAGAATCAAGTTCTTGCATGGTTTTCATTTATAACATATTCACTTACACGTTTTGCACAACTAGTATGATGTTGAGAGATCAGTTTTGACTGAGTTGGAATTTGCTAAACAAGAATGACGGAGTTACGAAGTTGAGAGAACAACTACAACAATCAGAACAGAAGAGAAGTTAGAAGGATACGAGAGGGTACATTCCTAAACTTGTATAGGTTTGTTTGTGTGTTTAGTTTGTTATATAGCTTGTAACCGATAATTTTTTTTAGTGAAATTTTGTTTTACTCCATAGAGGGAGTCGTGGATGTTTTCCATAGTTTGGGTTTTTACCACGTTAAAAAATCATACTTGTTATCTTCTTATCCTCATCTTATTCTTTGTATGATTTAAAATTAAAATTGTTACATGATTTAATTACTTGAATTGGAATAATTCTTCATATGAGATATATTGTATTGTAACGTAATAAATCAGATTATTATTAATTTGACTTTTCATTAAATCAAATATAATTGATTTTAATTTCCGCATGTATTAAAATCTGATTAGTTAGATAATAAAGTTTTTCTTGATTTGATCATATATATGTTATTAGAAAAACTTGCATGAAATAAGAGTATGTTTATGTGTGCGTATGGAGATTGTTTCATGGGCGCATCTCAAGAAATGTTTCTTCCCTCATTCCTCGGGTGGGAAAGAAATTTCAATAAGAGTACATCATTTTATTAGTCTTGATTCTTGAATTATATTCATGATATCTTACTTTTAAAATGATTTATCAATTTCTATGATATCTTACATTTGTTCTTGTGAGTTTGGTTTTAATGTTTTAATGCAGGAAATCACAAGAAGGTGTTAGGGTAAATTGATGTATAGTTGAGTATTGTAATTTTTATTTTCTAGGATTTTTTGTGGATTGGGTAGAATAGTAATTGTTGTATAGGACTTAGCGATTTTATTTTTTCCTAAGAGTATCATAATGTACTCGAAGGGTTTTGTCAAAAATATCCAAAGGGGGAGATTGAAACACCCTAAATCTTTGACTTACTTGAGTCTACATTATTTAAGCGTTTCAACTAATTTGGATATTGTGTCAAAACATATTTTTTAATTCGGGCCTTCTCCTTGGTACACCTTACGACGTTACTCGACGACTCAACATGTCTCGACTCTACTCAACGACATATCCGAGTAAAGGTATTCACGTATGTTACACATTTGCACTTGACACATTAGGCAAACATGCATATTTCGTGATCTCTGATTTTTAGTGTGTGACTCATTAATTATGAGCCGAAATATTTTTTTCTAAAAATGAAATTATATATTTTTTTTGAAAATATTTTTTTTAAGTAAAATTGGTGTAATTTTGATTTAAAATAAATTTCTTATTTTTAAAGTGATTTTCGGAATTTATTGATAAAAATATTTTTTTTTCATTTTGAAAAATATTTTTCAAAATTCAAATTATAAGTTAAACAATTTTTTTAACATATGTGTATGTTAAGGTTTGTGTGGGGCTTAACTTTGATCTAGTACCTGCTATATGTAGATTTTGTCCTTTGAAAAACACTTTCCTCATAAAATTGAATGTTATATTTTTGAGAGATTGAGAACAAATGTTAAATGACTGAATAATCTTGTTGTGTGTTCATGACAAGTGTTGTATGTATTTTTTATATAGAATGTTTATAAAAAAAATTATTGAAAATTTATTTTGAAAGTTTCTGTTGAAAACTTAATTGGTCTTAATTGAAAATGAATTTTTCTTAAGTTTTTATAGAAAACTTAATTGCTTGATTACAAATATATTTTTGTTAAGTTTTTGAAGAAAACTTATATGCTTGTGTTAAGAATTAAGTTCTTCCATGGTTTGCATTTAGAACATATTCACTTACACGTTTTGCACAACTAGTATGATGTTGAGAGATCAGTTTTGACTGAGTTGGAATTTGCTAGACAAGAATGACGGAGTTTTGAAGTTGAGAGAACAACTACAACAATCAGAACTGCAGAGAAGTTAGAAGGATACCAGAGGGTACATTCCTAAACTTCTATAGGTCTGTTTGTGTGTTTAGTTTGTTATATAGCATGTAACCGATAATTCTTTTTAGTGAAATTTTGTTTTTCTCCGTAGAGGGAGTCGTGGATGTTTTCCCTAGTTTGGGTTTTTACCACGTTAAAAAATCATACTTTTTATCTTCTTATCCTCATCTTATTCTTTGTATGATTTAAAATTAAAATTGTTACATGATTTAATTACTTGAATTGGAATAATTCTTCATATGAGATATATTGTATTGTAACGTCATAAATCAGATTATTATTAATTTGACTTTTGATTAAATCAGATTTAATTGATTTTAATTTCCACATGTATTAAAATCTGATTAGTTAGATAATAAAGTTTTTCTTAATTTGATCATATATATGTTATTAGAAAAACTTGCATGAAATCAGAGTATGTTTATGTGTGCGTATAGAGATTGTTTCATGGGCGCATCTCAAGAAATGTTTCTTCCCTCATTCCTCGGGTGGGAAAGAAATTTCAATTGGTAACAGAGCGGGTCGCTCCGAATAAGATTTAACCGTCTGGAGTGTTGATCCTTATTTCTTGATCATATGATTTCATGTTACAAATCTGATTACTTTCTATATCCATATATGATGATGATTTTTTATATGTATGACCTCATGGTAGACAACATGTTATTTTAATCCATTCTAATTGTTCTCATTCTATTTCTTGATTTTCAAGAACCCCTATTATGGTTTGAATGCTTAGCATAATATTTTTTATAACCATAGCATTGGTTGTGGGGGAGAGACCTTATTTGTTGATTACTCTAGAATATGCTGAACATGTTTAAATTATGTCTAGTATGTCATTTACCCTTGTTTTTTATTTAAGAGTCCCTGAAGACTAGGTGAATGTGCTTTATTCATTTTCTACCATATTTACATATTTTCCTGTCATAATCATGGTAATTATTTGTCCTCTGAGATTTTAGGGTATGGATGTTTGTCAATGCAAAAAACACCTCTTAAAATCATGTCAATGTAGGAGTGGCACTTGATTAGAACCGTTAATATGTTTATTGTGGTAGTTATTTTTTTAATCTTTCTCATGTTATCGTTGTTTTATCCTTTGTCTATTTGAGACAAAATGGGGGAGAAGAGTACATCATTTTATTAGTCTTGATTCTTGAATTATATTCATGATATCTTATTTTTAAAATGATTTGTCAATTTCTATGATATCTTACACTTGTTCTTGTGAGTTTGGTTTTAATGTTTTAATGCAGGAAATCACAAGAAGGTGTTAGGGTAAATTTATGTATAGTTGAGTATTGTAATTTTTATTTTCTAGGATTTTTTGTGGATCGGGTAGAATAGTAATTGTTGTATAGGACTTAGGTGATTTTATTTTTTCCTAAGAGTATCATAATGTACTCGAAGGGTTTTGTCACAAATATCCAAAGGGGGAGATTGAAACACCCTAAATCTTTGACTTACTTGAGTCTACATTATTTAGGCATTTCAACTAATTTGGATATTGTGTCAAAACATATTTTTTAGTTCGAGCCTTCTCCTTGGTACACCTTCCGACGTTACTCGACGACTCAACATGTCTCGACTCTACTCAACGACATATCCGAGTAAAGGTATTCACGTATGTTGCACATTTGCACTTGACACATTAGGCACACATGCATATTTCGTGATCTATGATTTTTATTGTGTGACTAATTAATTATGAGCCGAAACATTTTTTTCTAAAAATGAAATTATATATTTTTTTGTAAAAAAAAAATTTTAAGTAAAATTGGTGTAATTTTGATTTAAAATAAATTTCTTATTTTTAAAGTGATTTTCGGAATTTATTGATAAAAATATTTTTTTTTTCATTTTGAAAAATATTTTTCAAAATTCAAATTACAAGTTAAACAATTTTTTTAACATATGTGTATGTTAAGGATTGTGTGGTGCTTAACTTTCATCTAGTACGTGTTATATGTAGATTTCGTCCTTTGTAGCTTGTCTTGATCTCATAGAAACAGCCTAGTGCAAGCTTAGAGCTTTTAGGCGCAAGTTTCTTAACTTGTTACCTGTTATTTGATTTTGACCAGCTTTTAAAGCTTCCGTCCCTTAGTTGGTTTTAAAACCTTGTCATGCCTTAGATAAGACTAGATCTGCTAGTACATGCGTCTAGAAGTTTTTTTTTTTGTAATAGGTTTATTTTATATTAAACCTTTGTTGCATGCCTTAGTTGTCATCAATTTGACAGTTTGTACCAGCTAGTGAAAGACCTTGATTTTCGGCCATTAGTTTTTGTACCTTTAGACTCATTAGGAACAAAATTATTTTCGGCCATAGCTTAGACCTACGTGTCCGATTGTATCCAAGCGGTTTATTTTTAAACCTTAATCGTCTTTTATGATTTGACCCCATAAGAACCTTGTCATTTGCTTTACCTGCAATAGGCGTTAGCTACCAACAGAGATATAGGATGTTGTTTAGCATCCTTGGCCTGTCCGATTTGTTATTGGGAAGCTCTCTACTGTTTCGTCACTTTTAAAGTGACTTGACTTGTCATAAGAAATGACTTTTAAAGAGAACTTTGCCTTCTTCCTTTTAGATTTTAGGTTTATTTTCTTTTTAAACCTTGTCATGTCTTATCCGAATAGGAGCAACCATAGACCTGCTATCACTATTTTCGTCCTTGTGTGGGCCTTAGATATAAGTTTACCTATTAGCTGTTAGCATTTGGCGAGTATACCCACTAGGAGACTTGTTATAGATACCGATTTGACTAAGTACTAGTCTTAGGTTTATAATCTAAACCTTAGTTACCAACTGCATTTTGGATGACTCTGCCATCTGTCCAGATTATATCCGTTGAAGTTTGTTGTAACTAAAACCCTATACCAGCTTCTTTATCTTATTAATGGTTTTAGGTTTTCAAGAAAATGGTTTTAAGTTCTTGAGTTGTTTATAACCGACTGCAATTGCATGAGATTAACTGAGTTTGTTAAGTTGTTAAAATCTGTTTTAACTCGAATTAATCTCATCCTTTGATTAATATCTTTTAATCTGAACCCTTGTTTTAAAAGTTTCTAGAATATTGTTTTCTCACCTATATAAGCCTCATTGAAGAGTTTATTGGAGTTAGATTTTTTTTTAGAGCTATTCAGATTATATTTTATAGAGTGAAAAACACAAGAGGGTTAGATTTTGTAGAGAGAAAAATATAGAGAATTAGAGAGAATATCTAAGAGAGAGATTGAATGTTATTTACACACATTGTGTTCATTCTACTTCATCTTTATTCTGTTTTTGTTTTTAAATTCTCAATGATCTTACACATCATCTCATAACTTTAGAGATTGAAATATTGTGTTATTGTAGAGAGAATTTATGTGCTTTCATGCTGAAATAATTTGTTTACAAAAACTAGAATTCCTTAGATTTTTAGATCCGAATTTTATTGAATATTTTTATGATCTAAATATTCTGATTTTTTGATTAGATGCTATATGATGTTTTAATCAGAATTTCTCCGGATCTTGCATGTTTATTGAAAATCTTTTTAAAGATCTGTTTTCTCATATTTCTGAAATAATTTGAAAAACACTTTCCTCATAAAATTGAATGTTATATTTTTGAGAGATTGAGAACACATGTTAAATGATTGAATAATCTTGTTGTGTGTTCATGATAAGTGTTGTATGTATTTTTTATAAAGAATGTTTAAAAGATTTTTTATTGAAAAATTATTTTGTAAGTTTTTGTAGAATTCTTAATTGGTCTTAATTGAAAATGAATTTTTCTTAAGTTTTTATAGAAAACTTAATTGCTTGATTACAAATATATTTTTGTTAAGTTTTTGAAGAAAACTTATATGCTTGTGTTAAGAATTAAGTTCTTGCATGGTTTGCATTTAGAACATATTCACTCACATGTTTTGCACAACTAGTATGATGTTGAGAGATCAGTTTTGACTGAGTTGGAATTTGCTAAACAAGAATGATGGAGTTTCGAAGTTGAGAGAACAACTACAACAATCAGAACTGCAGAGAAGTTAAAAGGATACCAGAGGGTACATTCCTAAACTTGTATAGGTCTGTTTGTGTGTTTAGTTTGTTATATAGCTTGTAACCGATAATTTTTTTTAGTGAAATTTTGTTTTACTCCGTAGAGGGAGTCGTGGATGTTTTCCCTAGTTAAATCATACTTTTTATCTTCTTATCCTCATCTTATTCTTTGTATAATTTAAAATTAAAATTGTTACATGATTTAATTACTTGAATTGGAATAATTCTTCATATGATATATATTGTATTGTAACGTAATAAATCAGATTATTATTAATTTGACTTTTGATTAAATCAGATTTAATTGATTTTAATTTCCGCATGTATTAAAATCTGATTAGTTAGATAATAACGTTTTTCTTGATTTGATCATATATATGTTATTAGAAAAACTTGCATGAAATCAGAGTATGTTTAGCTGTGCGTATGGAGATTGTTTCGTGGGTGCATCTCAAGAAATGTTTCTTCCCTCATTCCTCGGGTGGGAAAGAAATTTCAGTATTTTTAAATGTTGGGGAGTATAACGCATCCCGCACCAATTAATGTTTATATTTATTTATTATTGTGAATTAAACTATTTATTATTATCATTATTATTTCAGTTTAGGATCTATTTATTAAATTCTCGATAAGGCTTATATTATGGATTTCTTAATTTAGGAAGTTTATGTTATGAGTAATTTAGTTTAATTTTTTTGCCTATATCTAATATAATTCTTACAGACGGTAGACTTAGATTGTTAATTGAATAAAACTATGACCCTTTGGCCTTATGTGGGATTCTTCTACCAATACCTACTATGCCAATCTTCTCCATGTTTATTCTTTAACCAGAAACCTCCTCAAAGATTCACGATAATACTGTACATTCTGTCAAAACGTTAAAAATACTTTTTTTTTAATAAATCTTTCGTCGGACTTGTAAATGTGTAGTGACATTCATATATTGAAGGGGGGAAGTTGCACTTACTTTTTTCCCATAAAGAGTCAATATGTATCATCATATGGTATTTTTTCATAGAAGTGGTTCAACTGTTCATCTAGTTCAACTCGGACTTGTGGATGAGACTTTCTTGAATGAAAAAGGGTGGTGACGAAAAATATTTTACCAATATCAAAAAGGAAGGAACACTGTAGTTGGGCAACCTTTTGGTGAGCCAGTGACTAGTGATACTTGAAAACAGAACATTTATTGTCATTTGTTTGTACTCAGGTACGGGAGAATATACTTACCAAGTCCAACAAGTTGATAAAATCAATTCAAGTTATTTTGGAGGCGCTTAATGACCTTCGACTATGCCATGTCATGGAAAGAAATGCGTCATCTTCAATGCCATCTAAGCAAGAAAGTTAAAAGGTTAGTATGGTGCGCAATCTTAATGTTATTGTAGATACGGCTTTGCAAGTTTTATTGTCATAATTCACAAGTACCTTGAAATATGTTTCTTCCTTTTGTGTGGCCCCACGTTTGGGGGTGGTGTGCTTTCTCACCTGTTCATAAACGAGATGATAACTGTTTCTTCTATTTGTAGCAAATTTCTGAGAACCATTATTCATTCGTAGAATAGATATGCTTTTGAAAAGACATGAAAAGACTAGAGTTTTTATTAGCCAGTGGAAAATTGGAGGAAGATAACTATGCTAAAACAAAAATTTAATACATAGCCATGTTTAAGTTACCATTTTCACAAATATTCTGTGATAACCCTTTCGGTTGCATTCATTGACTTGACTCAATTGTACAATCTTACATGTGGATGTGCATATAAAACATCAATGGCTATGATAACTGAGGACAGTTCTTCTTTAAAAGCTAACTAATTCTTTGTTCATGACTTTATATTGGAATATTTATTTTCTTTTTTACTTTTTATTTTATTTTATGTGCGACAGTTAGATCATGTCTCTTCTTTAAGCAATCAAGAGTGGTTCCGCTGGCTTGCATCAACATTGAAACACAAGTCATGTAGCGGGGGGGGGAGGATATTTGGGAGTTCACAAAGATGGGGGTAAAATAAATGGCCCGTTTTAGGAATCAGCATACAAACCTCCTTCATCTGCGGTTCTTTGAAAGTGGGATAAAGAAATTTGGAAATAAGGTGGATGTGTTGAAGTTTTTGGTACATATGGCTGCAATTATTAGTTTGAGTTTCAGTTGAAGGAAGGGGCTTATAATTTTAGGAGAGCTAGAGGTTGACATTACAAAAACATGAAGTTGACTAGTTTCATGTTGTTATGGAGACATGAATCTAGTCTTTGAATATTAGAGAAGAAAACTCTGAGGTTGGATTAATCTTAAACTTGCCCTTTGTCAAGTTGTATTAAACTACTCAGTTTACCAATTTCATTATATACCTGCTTGTAAATTATTGTGACACCCCACCCAATTAAATAAAGGGTGATCAATCCTCTATCAATTCAAAACAAGATATTCAGTTGGTTCATTCTTAGCATCACTGTCGAAAAACTTTTTAACATATTAATCACCTAATATAAAATTAAGCTAGGTGTCAAAATATTTCCAATTTAGTAAAATCAAGTAAATCTATTTTTATTAAATTACAAAATATAAACCATTCACCACACATAGGAATGTAAATAAATACTAAACATGAATTAAGTACTGAAATAAATAAGACTGAGTAAAACTCTCAGTTCAAAGCTCCAAACCATAAACTAAACTAAATACAATACCTCCGATGAAGGAACCAGAAGTGGGCGACATATGCCTTAAATAAGAAGTCTAGATGAAATAGAATGGAAAGATAGATGCATCTACTATAAGGACCTACAGCTTCCATAACAGTTGCAGCACGTCAAGCAATCCAAATCTCTAAATCTGATACTCATGTGGCTGAGAACCTGATATAATACATATATATAGCAATAGAGAGAAGAGATACAAGAAATGGGTCAGATCCCGATGTGTAAAAATGATTTAGCAAGAATTTAAAGCTGGTTCTTAAAACAAGTCTTATACGCATGTTAGTTATCGAACTCTCATATGAGTTTTTCACCGCTCGTCAATTGTGCACGCCTAACGTACATCTAATCTCCCCTAGTTATACTTCCCAGTCTAACCAGTCAGAAACCAAACTAATACTATCTATGCTCACTAGTAGTATTCCCGTCGCCCATACAATACGTTAATCAGATAGTTATCTCACATACTAAGTTTCATTATTCACCGTTTGAAAGGTTAATCTTTTATCCACTAAGATTATTTTATTTCTCATTTCCATTTTATCTACTAGTTTCACAAAGTAAATGTAATACCCCGTATTTTTATAGCTTTTAAATTATGGGATTTATTAAATTTAATTGAGATAAATTAATTTAATTTTAATCCGGAATGTTGCTTTAAATATTTACGAGCGTGACGAGAGTTAGTAATTATTGAAAATTTGTTATCTGTTGAATATTACTGGATGAGTATAGTAATATATGAGATTTATTGTTATAATATTGTCACGTGTGAATAAAATGACAATTATGGAAATTTAAGTCGGGACGCGCCTGTGTCGTGTCGGGACTAAATATTGATTAATAAGTGAATATTTTATAAGTTGTTCGTATGGTCATTTTGAGCGCGCCAACGTGTCCGGAAGGGTCGATATAGTCAGAAAAGTGTACCCGGGGGTTTAGTTTGGGTCTCGGGGCGTTTTTAGGTCCAATTAGTACCCCGGGAGGGCGTTTTGGACATTTCGCAATTATGGGTAATTAAACCTACGAAAATTAAAAGGGTTATATAAGATATCTAGGTTGTCTTCTAGGGTTAGAACAACCAAAGACAAATGACGGCCATTGGAGAGGAAGAGGATAAGCTCTCCAAGGAGTTCTAGGCCAAGAACACCTCCGATTGCACCGCCGTCACCACCAACGCGTAGATCGCGAGACGGGGAACGAAACCACACCAATTTTGGCATCAAACCAGATTTCTAAAAATTTCAGGCAAGTGTTTATCTTGCTTATTTCGTTGATGCATCTTTCATATTGGTTTAGGAATGATTAGGATGAATTGTATGGAAGAAAATCCCAATTTGAGATAGGAAATTGCATGTAGTGATGACTTAAATGATATTTTAGAAACCCTTTGTCATGTAAAGGATTAAGAGTTTGATTAAGAAAAGAGTTCTAATTGGATACAAACACTAAAATTTTTAGTCTGAATGATCGGACCATTGGAATCGCTAGAAATTTTAGTATGTTGTAGCGAACGGCGAGACAGGACTGCTGACAAAAATTCAGCTTGATCGAACGGTCGGATTTCTAAAAATATTATTTTTACTAGAGAGTTTTATGTTTTGAGGACTCTTAGAGAGTTTTATATTTTGAGGACTCTTCTAAAAAATAAAAAATAAAAATTCAATTAAAACTTCATTTTAATTCCGATTTCGAAACCATTTGAAATTCTCATCTTTGGAAATAAAATTCAAAATCCTTTAATGTAAGGCGAAATCTATATTTTTGGGATATCTTACATGAGGGACAATGTAAGTATATGTTAAAGAGAGTGAGACACGTAAGAGAGTTACTTTGGGACAAATGTGTATACCTACTGAATTTTATACTTGGGAGGATAGAATCCGTGAGCGTGATGTAGTAAGTGGAAAAGTTCCTCAAATTAAAATAAGATGTGAATGGTTAGACGTGATAACTAAATAATGAGAAATAAATACAAATGTCGTAATTATGGGAATTGAGAATTTACCCATTATTGAAATGGTAATGTTAGTATAGTTATATGATTGTGTATGCATATACTATCTATGTATGAAAATCATGCCCACGCTACTTGCTATCCCTGAGGTTTCCGCGCTGGGACAGTCTTATCTCGATGGGACCTTTATGGGGGATATTGACTTGTACCCTAGAAGATAGATATACTTGGTACAGGCTATCGAAATGATAGTTCAGACGGTCCTAAGAGATGCGGGTATGTGCTTTCCTCTTAGAGACTTGGAATCTATGTTTCGCCTCATTTTGTTTGTGTATAGGTATCCTTGGTACAGGCTATCGCAGTGATAGTTCAGACGGTCCTGAGAGACTTGGAATCTATACTTTGTCTCAATATTGTTTGAGCATGTGTTGATACAGTTCGAGAGTGATTCCGAATATGTATTCCCTTAGTACGAGTGATACGGGGATTGGATAGTAGAGTATGCCCGCACCATAGTTGTTATTTGGGGTGCTGTTGTGATATATATATATATTTTATGAGTAGTTAATATATATATGAAATTTTGATATCTGGAACTGCCTACTGTGATGAGACATGTAGGACATGGTTGATGACTCAAATTGTAAATACTTGTTTTGAGAAAGTCTAATATGACACTGGAAAAATTTATTGATTTGTAAAGTTAAAAATGAGAACTTTGGTTGCTAATTGAAATATCCTTTTCGAACAATTGAATCGTTAAATTTTGAATCTTACGAGTAAGCTAAGATAAGTTAAATCATTGGGAAGATTAGTGCGATAAATGATAAGACAAACCGTTGGGAAGGTTAGTGCGATAGGTGTGCACATTAGAAGAGAGGTGAGAATTACTCAAGAGAGTGACGCACTAATATGTTGTTGCATTGGCCTGTATCAATTTAAATACTTGCTAAACAAATTTTAAACCATATACACTATCGGGCTCTAACCCGTTTTTCTCTCTCTCTCTCTCTTGTATATATATGTATGTATTACAGGTGCCCAGCCACAGGGGCGTCTTGCTTAGGATCTCTTGGAAGGAACGCGCTGCAGCTTAGGTGGAAGTTGCAGGACTCTTGATTAGACGACTTCGTTCATTCCGATCCACTCTTAGTACTTTCATCTAGTTGGGCTTGTGTAGCTCTTTCCATTATTCCGTTGTTATTGGGCATTTGTATTTCAGTTATTTCCAGTATTGTTACTATGGGATTTATTCAGTTTGGATGTCTGACTTTAGATTTCGTATGTTGACATTCGATTGACGAATGTATTAAATTAATTGGATTATGTTACAGAATTTAATGTTGTGTGATTCTTACTTATTGAATGTTGTTAATAAAATAAATGATTTTTCTTTAAATAAAATTTGGAAAGTATGTATGAACATGGTTTTGACACTTAGCTTAATTAATTAGGGTGTTAAATTGGAAAAATTTATTTTTCGACAGTGATGCTAAGAATGGACCAACTGTTCACCTTGATTTAATTTAATAAAGGAGTGATCGCCCGGTATTTAATTAGGCGGGGTGTCACAGGTGGTATCAGAGCATTTGGTTCTAGTGTCCTTAGGATCTGTACGGCTTATTATGCTTTCAGCATTGCTTTGTTTGCTATAGAGCCCTATGTTTAGGATTGTTGATTCCCTTGACGAGATTTCGTTCTCCTTCTATAATGTGTATACACTAGTGAATTCTAATTTCGTTCGGATGTGTGCGTGTGTCGAGCGATGACGGATGTCAGAAGAGGACCGTTAAGCGTACATCAGGAGGCAGGGCTCAGTTGATATTATGAAATATATCCGAGGATGATGACCGTAGTCAAGGTCACCTCCATTATGGCACGAGAAGCCACGACTAGAAAGGAGACTAAGGTGCAGCAATGATTTTTCAAATGTTGTTATAGTCAAATGAGGTGCGAGGATAAACTTACCCAACGTATTACAAAAATGTGTAGAGACTGTCAATGGGAAATTTTAGAAATGCGGGAATTGTATGTGTCTTTACCAAAGGAGGTAATGTACCCAAAGGCTTAGATATAGGACGAAGTGTGGCAAACTGAAAGTGAAAATTTAGAGAAAATTTTCTTGGCTTTCGGGACGAAATTATAATGATTGGAGTCAACCACCAATTTTAGAAGTGGAATGCTATGCCTATAGGAGAACCTTAGGTACAGTGTTGACCGTATGTTCCTTCCTCAACTGTTCAGGGTGAGAAGCAAACATGGTTCTGAACTCATCGCGGGAGGGCATGACAGAAGTCCGATTGTGGATATGAACCCTAATCATTAGCAAATTTTGTATCGAAAGATGTAGATACGAGTGGAGGAAACGACTCCAAGTGGGAGACCAACTCGTAATAATAATTGATAATACTCGAGGAGGAAATTCTGATGGACGGTTGATTCAGAGGTTGACAATGTTGTATTTTGTCAATAAAGATGATAACGCTCCTTGTGTGGGAAGCTTAAAGAAATCGAAGAATTTAGTCGAGAATAAGACTGAATACAATGGTGGTGATATAGCACCAAAAAGAAGTGTGGATATACATCAGGGGACCCATTTAAATGATTCGGATAATGGAATTCTTACCAAGTGATGGTAAATTCAGTAAGTGCTATTATAGATAGTAACATGATCTTTATGGCCTAAAAAGTTAAAGGAACAATCGGAATGGTTAACAGGAATCGAGTTTACTAAAGTCCGAGAGGAGGAGAAATCCTAACCTGGTTAGTAGGACAGGTGGTAAGTGGATTATGTACTGAGGTATTTTGTGCGGAGTGAGATCGCTCACGATAATATGTTCCAAAGTGAGTATAAGGACAAGAATACGGTGCCTAGTAAAAGGCAACGATTAAAATAATTTTGTTATGGTTTGGGCAGACGTGTTACGTCCGAAAACCATTTGCGCAGTCAAGATGATTGATAAGGTAGAAGTGTAAGTTGTATCCTCAAAGGATGAGGCGTGTTTATGTGACACGAGAGAGTCACTATATTTTGTTCATTGCTGGATTATCATGTGAGACGAGCTTAATGCATATAATTATAAATGTTACCATTATGTGAATATTTTTCCCTAGTGTAGCGGGATTTTTCTTTAGTGCTATCCGCGGAGGATGAATGAGTATATCAACAGTGTTTTATACTTTATTGAGGTTACTCGTTGTAGTGATGCGATACACGAGTATGATATTATCTTGTTTAAAACATTACAGAAATGGTTGGTACGATAGTGGGCATTTATTGCAAGGCTATCGGAGTGGTTGCATTAGTGCAACATGTTTTATGTTTGTTTTGGCGAGGCTTTACCTGTGAGAAGGTTGGACTCGCACTTATATTATCTATCCTAGAGACTTCGGAGGAGATAGTGGGCTCGAGATATACGATGCCAAAGTATGTATAAACTTTGCCAATAGGATTCTGTATGTATCGGGATTTACCATTGAGCGAAAAGATTTGACGCAGTATTATGTTTGGCACTCCGGACTTAGTGATAGGAAGAGTGTAGTGTTATATTTATCCTTAAGAGACGTGGGAGTTAAAAGTTATACCCCTAATGTTAGAAAAAGGAATTTCGAGAATTCCGATTGTATGTATTCGAGGTTTATGGAATGCTATTGCCACCAACCTATGCTGAACGATAGCGAAATTTGGTGAAACGTTCTTTGTTAAGCATAATTACGGGAGAAATTGTAACTTTTCTGTCAAGGGACGGAATAAAGGGGTATATACTATGGACGGAGGACCTAACGGATTTCGATAACCGACAATGCTAGGTAGTAGTGTATCAGGGGGTTCCTTATTTGGATTTCGCTTTGCGAGACATCCCACGCATGAAACTTAGCGTAAGGTTGGAAATAGGGAGACGTTTGGTCACTATTCCATGAGTTCGGTACTCTGGTCGAAATGGGATCAAGTAATTATGTATGTAAGTTGGAAGTTGAATTTTGTTTTAAGGTCATTAGAGCCGGATTTTTGTGGTAGGAAAGCATTAAAAGTTATCCCCACGAGTTGAGGGGTGGAACGATGATAAAGAGAATTTAAGAATTTTGATTTCTAGGGTGATTGAGAGTACCCAAATGTCATAACCGCGTACAGAACACAAGGTGAATAAAGAGTTTGAATGATTTTTAGCATGGATTATCTGGAAAGAACTTTATATTATACAAAAGAGACAACCTGTAATTATTTTGATGAATAGAGCGTTAGTGATTTATTTTGGTTGTTGTACCTATTTGGGAAAATTATTGTACTTATCTGAGGAAGGTTGCGAATTATTATTCCTCTTTTATTGTCATGGAATTTGAATGCCCTATCCCTTCTATTCCATTGAATTTAGTTAGTCCTACAGATGAGTAGCACGCCGTTCGCTCTCCCAGGGCGGTCGGAGTGTTGCAAAAATGTGGGCATCTTGGTTAACTACAGTTAAAATAGTCCGAGTCGAAGGGACGTGGTAATAGACGTGTGAAATATATGTTTGTGGGACTAGTATAACGAAGTGGAAGTGATAGAGTGGATTAAACGTCACATGAGGGGCAATAATCCATACATAAGTGTGCAATTAGAATAGCACGCCCTAACTTGATTGGAAGGCTGTGGGAAGCCATTCAAGAATTGGTATTCCTTGAATATAGTAGAATTTAATTGTTATGAAGCACACCCGGAGCGGAGTTGTTATTAGTCAAGTGTGAGAGCGACTCACACATATAAAGAGTAATGATGTTAGTATAGTATAACAGATCCAGAAGTGCGCTTCGTGGAGAGAAGAGCACGGGTGGAACTTTCGGCATACTACAAGGAAGGAAGGGGAGTATTACGTGTCACTTAATGTGAGACATTTCAAGGGAAGAATCAATGTTTAGCGAGACGTAGTGAGTAGTCTCTACATGCACTGCCCATAGGTAAGGTTTGGTTGAAAGAGGAGAATCAACCAAAGAATTTTGTGTTTATCGAAAATTCCTGAAATTGGAAGAGGTTGGTAAAGTCGGTAAAGTTCTTGGATGGGTTGCCATCCTCAAAACAAGATCAAGGGTTCATCCCGAACATGTGAATTAAGTCGCCGAGAAGGAAGTGATTGATATTCCTTTGGGCTGGCTTACAATATTAACTAGTATGCCCCAGACTTCCTTTGAAAGGAAGGATCGCGCCAGTGCATGGTCCGACACGGTATAAATTTCTGAATCAGGATGAGATTGGTGAATCCCACCTTTGATATGGGATTTCAGGAACCAGCGGAGATAAGATTTCGTTTCAAGTAGGATGTATCACCCTTAGCCAGGGAATAAGCGCATGGTGATTAAAGATTAATGGAGCCACGTGAAGGAGATTTTAGAATCTTGGTACGATGATTTCAAGAATGCTCTGTAGAAGCACTCGTACCTATTTGTCGTGTATGAGGTACTTATTAAGGTTTTGTTATGGAAGAACCTCGACTATTCTCCTTCCGTATGTTTAGAGGAGAGTAGATAATCAGAATTTTTGGATCGGTCGAGAAAATATCCGATAACTATGGTAGAATTCCACGACTATTTTAGACGAGCAAGAGTGATCAAATGTTCGTAATATTTTCTCAGAATGGGAGTTTTGTATATGAATAAATCCGAGTATTTGTCATGTAGTGAGGTGCGGCCTCCTAATGATAGTGAGATAATAAAATGTATAACGTACAGGCGTGACCTATGCGAATGTTGTCGGTTTGGAGCACAATGTGAAGTGTCTCCAAAGAGAATGCAAAACAATATTACTGTGAAGAAAGGGCTATAGTGATTGAGCGCCGTAATGTGTAGTTAGTTTGTGTACGGAAAAGGATATCCAGAATTGTGCTACCTGATAGGCCTTATTTTCCGAATTTCGGGACGAAATTCAGTTATTAGGGGGGAAGTATGTAATACCCCGTATTTTTATAGCTTTTAAATTATGGGATTTATTAAATTTAATTGAGATAAATTAATTTAATTTTAATCCGGAATGTTGCTTTAAATATTTACTAGCATGACGAGAGTTAGTAATTATTGAAAATTTGTTTTCTGTTGAATATTACTGGATGAGTATAGTAATATATGATATTTATTGTTATAATATTGTCACGTGTGAATAAAATGACAATTATGGAAATTTAAGTCGGGACGCGCCTGTGTCGTGTCGGGACTAAATATTGATTAATAAGTGAATATTTTATAAGTTGTTCGTATGGTCATTTTGAGTGCGCCAACGTGTCCGGAAGGGTCTAGATAGTCAGAAAAGTGTACCCGGGAGTTTAGTTTGGGTCTCGGGGCGTTTTTAGGTCCAATTAGTACCCCGGGAGGGCGTTTTGGACATTTCGCAATTATGGGTAATTAAACCTACGAAAATTAAAATGGTTTTATAAGATATCTAGGTTGTCTTCTAGGGTTAGAACAACCAAAGACAAATGACGGCCATTGGAGAGGAAGAGGAGAAGCTCTCCAAGGAGTTCTAGGCCAAGAACACCTCCGATTGCACCGCCGTCACCACCAACGCGTAGATCGCGAGACGGGGAACGAAACCACACCAATTTCGGCACCAAACCAGATTTCTAAAAATTTCAGGCAAGTGTTTATCTTGCTTATTTCGTTGATGCATCTTTCATATTGGTTTAGGAATGATTAGGATGAATTGTATGGAAGAAAATCCCAATTTGAGATAGGAAATTGCATGTAGTGATGACTTAAATGATATTTTAGAAACCCTTTGTCATGTAAAGGATTAAGAGTTTGATTAAGAAAAGAGTTCTAATTAGATACAAACACTAAAAAATTTATTCTGAATGATCGGACCATTGGAATCGCTAGAAATTTTAGTATGTTGTAGCGAACGGCAAGACAGGACTGCTGACAAAAATTCATCTTGATCGAACGGTCGAATTTCTAAAAATATTATTTTTACTAGAGAGTTTTATGTTTTGAGGACTCTTAGAGAGTTTTATATTTTGAGGACTCTTAGAGAGTTTTATATTTTGAGGACTCTTCTAAAAATAAAAAATAAAAATTCAATTAAAACTCCATTTTAATTCCGATTTCGAAACCATTTGAAATTCTCATCTTTGAAAACAAAATTCAAAATCCTTTAATGTAAGGCGAAATCTATATTTTTGGGATATCTTACATGAGGGACAATGTAAGTATATGTTAAAGAGAGTGAGACACGTAAGAGAGTTACTTTGGGACAAATGTGTATACCTACTGAATTTTATACTTGGGAGGATAGAATCCGTGAGCGTGATGTAGTAAGTGGAAAAGTTCCTCAAATTAAAATAAGATATGAATGGTTATACATGATAACTAAATAATGAGAAATAAATACAAATGTCGTAATTATGGAAATTGAGAATTTACCCATTATTGAAATGGTAATGTTAGTATAGTTATATGATTGTGTATGCATATACTATCTATGTATGAAAATCATGCCCACGCTACTTGCTATCCCTGAGGTTTCCGCGCTGAGACAGTCTTATCTCGATGGGACCTTTATGGGAAATATTGACTTGTACCCTAGAAGATAGATATACTTGGTACAGGCTATCGAAATGATAGTTCAGACGGTCCTAAGAGATGCGGGTATGTGCTTTCCTCTTAGAGACTTGGAATCTATGCTTCGCCTCATTTTGTTTGTGTATAGGTATCCTTGGTACAGGCTATCGCAGTGATAGTTCAGACGGTCCTGAGAGACTTGGAATCTATACTTTGTCTCAATATTGTTTGAGCATGTGTTGATACAGTTCGAGAGTGATTCCGAATATGTATTCCCTTAGTACGAGTGATACGGGGATTGGATAGTAGAGTATGCCCGCACCATAGTTGTTATTTGGGGTGTTGTTGTGATATATATATATTTTATGAGTAGTTAATATATATATGAAATTTTGAAATCTGGAACTGCCTACTGTGATGAGACATGTAGGACATGGTTGATGACTCAAATTGTAAATACTTGTTTTGAGAAAGTATAATATGACACTGGAAAATTTTATTGATTTGTAAAGTTAAAAATGAGAACTTTGGTTGCTAATTGAAATATCCTTTTCGAACAATTGAATCGTTAAATTTTGAATCTTACGAGTAAGCTAAGATAAGTTAAATCATTGGGAAGATTAGTGCGATAAATGATAAGACAAACCGTTGGGAAGGTTAGTGCGATAGGTGTGCACATTAGAAGAGAGGTGAGAATTACTCAAGAGAGTGACGCACTAATATGTTGTTGCATTGTCCTGTATCAATTTAAATATCTGCTAAACAAATTTTAAACCATATACACTATCGGGCTCTAACCCGTTTTTTTCTCTCTCTCCCTCTTGTATATATATGTATGTATTACAGGTGCCCAACCACAGGGGCGTCTTGCTTAGGATCTCTTGGAAGGAACGCGCTGCAGCTTAGGTGGAAGTTGCAGGACTCTTGATTAGACGACTTCGTTCATTCGAATCCACTCTTAGTACTTTCATCTAGTTGGGCATGTGTAGCTCTTTCCATTATTCCGTTATTATTGGGCATTTGTATTTCAGTTATTTCCAGTATTGTTACTATGGGATTTATTCAGTTTGGATGTCTGACTTTAGATTTCGTATGTTGACATTCGATTGACGAATGTATTAAATTAATTGGATTATGTTACAGAATTTAATGTTGTGTGATTCTTACTTATTGAATGTTGTTAATAAAATAAATGATTTTTCTTTAAATAAAATTTGGAAAGTATGTATGAACATGGTTTTGACACTTAGCTTAATTAATTAGGGTGTTAAATTGGAAAAATTTATTTTTCGACAGTGATGCTAAGAATGGACCAACTGTTCACCTTGATTTAATTTAATAAAGGAGTGATAGCCCTGTATTTAATTAGGCGAGGTGTCACAGTAAAAAGTTACCCAAGTAAACTTATACATATATATAGTCTCATCACCCCTATATATATACACTAATCCTGCACTATGAAGTTAAGACCACTTGGTGCAATGTAATGATTATTAATATTATTACCATGTCTAGTAATTTCACACAGTAAAAATATTCACAAGTTCATATATATATATATATATATATAGTCACATCATCCCTATACATATATATATACTAATCATGCACCCCCGGGCTAAGACCCATTAGTGCACCTATCCAGAACATCCTGCATCCCCGGGTTAGCACCCGTTAATGCACCTATCATTAACAATTCAGCACCCTCGGGTTATCACCCATTAGTGCTCCTAATAAAAGAATCTTGCATCCCCGGGTTAGCACCCATTAATGCGCCTATCAATAATAATCCAGCACCCCGAGTTATCACCCATTTGTGCGCCTAACAATAGTCATCCTTGTACCCCCGGGTTATCACTCATTAGTACACTTAACAATAGAGTTTTTGCACCCACGAGTTATCACTCATTAGTGCGCTTAATTATAAGGTTCTTGCACCCCCGGGTTATCACCCATTAGTGCTCTTAACAATAATATCACATAATAGGCATACACACATCCTATTATAATTTATAGGTATTTCTCCATCCTATATACATACTCCTCATACGTATTTTAACCTCATCACTACATATAGTATAAATATTTAGATTACTATCTCTCTCGTAATCTCCAAGGTACATTCTCTCTATACCGAAATAATTAAAGTATTAATCCTCCCATACTTTTTTCGAAATTCTGTCCTATTTGAATTTACTATTTGGAAATTTCTCTCACTTCAATAAACCGACAAACTCAAAACTGGACTTTGAGAAAAATCCCCAAAAATTCCCTCTGTCGCTTGAACCAGAAGGGTTGTCGTTTGAACGACTTCCACGTGTCGTTCGAGCGACTTCGCGCGAGATCGCGCGAGATGTCACTGTTCGTCTTCTTTCCTAGAATTCTACGTTTTTCTACCATTTATGAACCTAGAAACCTCTAAGATTCAACACCCAATGCCTCATCATCAATACCCATCAACCCTAACAGGTTATAAATCATTCCTAACCTCCTAGGATCATTAATTCGTCATAAATCATCATAATTATATAAATCCCCAAATCAATTCATATGAACCCTAGTTTCCAAATTTTCAATCAAAGAACCTAATCAACCCAGATTCGTTCATCAATATATAATCAAATTTCATGATTAATCCTCTACATACATGAAGGAATTTCAACCACTAATTAAACCAATCCTTAATCATAATTTAAATCTCCAATTTTCACCCAATTCATAAGTAAATCATGATTCATTTCACCTAAACTAATATGAGCATGATTATTGCTAAAAGAAAAAAAGTAATAAACACTTGCCTCGAATATGATGGTCTGATCCGTTGGTGATGTTGGTATATACGCGTTCCTCTCTTCTCGATCTATGCGTTAGTGGTCTCGGTTGTGCAAGGTGGTGTTATCTTGGCCCTTTTTCTCTTGGAATTAGCTCTCCCTCACATCTCCTATAGTCGTTCTTAACTTCCTGTAACTTCTTAAACTTAATGGACTTTCCTTGGCTGATATAATTACTCTTAATTTTCGTCCATTAATTTAGCCCAAAAATACCATTTACCAAAATGCCCTCTCGGGGTGCCGGTTAGTCCAAAAATCTCCCCGGGACCCAAACTAAACACCCAGGTATACTATTTTGACTATCTCGACCCTTACGGACTCAACAACGCACTCGAAATGACCATACAAGTTAATAAAAATAAATTATCTTTCTATTATATTCAATTAGTCCCGACATGACTCACACGCGTGTCAAACTTAAATTACCAAACTGTCGTATTTCTCACTCTCGACAATTTATCAAATTTCATAATTCCATATTACATATCACATAGTAATATTCAATAATTCTCAACAATAAGTATTAACCCTTGGCACGCTAGTTAATAATTATTTTAATCCGAATTAATAACAAATTAATTTCTCACATTTTAATTTAATTAATCCGACAACAATAATTAATCACATAATTATTTCTACCAAAAGTAATTAATCACATAATTATTTAAATCGTCAAAAATACGGGGTGATACATACTTCCCCCCTTACAACGGAATTTCATCCCGAAATTCAGAAAAAGTATACCAGGTACAGACAACGCTATAAAAATATTGCGCATCGCATCCCAGCGCTCACAAGTAAGCTACTCCGTACCACCCATAAAGTACGCTATCGAATACCCTTAATAATGAACACTTCACATGTGTTTGTTTTAAGCTCCAGGTTACCCTGTTATGTAGGCTCCTCCCTTAGCCTTACCGTTTAAGTTTCACTACTTACTATATTTTAGATATTCACTATCTAGCCTTCTACTACTTGCACCTTAGTAGATTTATCTTATTTTCATATACATATGAATTCATCTCGTGTCATTCATACAAGTAAATTGGTTGTGCAATATATATTTCACACACAATATATACAATAATATCGATTCTTCTCCGACATTTGTAATCATAACTGGTCCTCCACCTCTAACTCTCAAGTAAGACAACAACAAAGTTTATCGTGCCATACTTCTACTGGCACTCTGCCCGAACGTGAACTTATAGGAGTTATTTGGACAAAAGCTCCACTAGTGGAAGGTACTACTCTCGTCTTCCCCTAAGATCTCAGGGTCCACATAAAATTTTCTCTCCTGTATCCGATTAGACCGCTTGTCCTGCCCATCCCTCTGTGGGTATTAGGCCGTACTCAATCGCATCTTAGTAACTATAATCTTACTATCTCAGCTACATGAGAAGATCCTTGGGGATACTCTTCCATTCTATAGTGGAAGGAGCCCTTACTGGTTTCGAATTGTCCGCCCTTTTTCTAATAGTCAGCTGACCCACTGCAAGACTAACTTTGAAAATTACTCTACATTAAACCCATTACCATTGTTATTCGTATCTTGACACATTTTATACTCTCTTGAATGTACTTCTAATCATGATACGTGTGACTTTATCGTATCGTGTGACACAAGTCTCTTTTCCAGCTCAAAATCTCAGTTTATTTTGAAACGTAAGTCTCTGACAAAACTTAGTGAATAAGCTTCGGCTTACCCGACTACATGTTATGAAATCCACATGCTAATCTTAACCCATTGCCTGATTCAATCACCTAGGGCACCCTATACCTTATGAAACCTTGTACAATTGACATGTAATTATCTTACTTCAATTCTCGCATACCTGGTATGCTGATGTAGTAGGGGTGCACTCAACCGCCCCACTAATCATAACTTAATCAATTCTTCAATGGTATCATTTATCTATTCTGAATGATGCTAAGACTAGGCGACTCTATTGGCCTTAAGTTATAAAATAATTATCAACTCTCAATTATTTCTCCTATAGGTACAATAACCAACATACAAAACTTATGTACTATCGGTCAAACTTCTCTCCAACTCCCAACGTTCGCTAGTTTCATGCGTGGGATGTCTCGCAAAGTGAAATCCAAACAAGGAACCCCCCCGATACACTACTATCTAACCTAGTCAGTTGTTGAGATTCGTAAGGCCCTCAATCCATACTATGTACTTTCCCACAATCTACGTATTGGGAAATAAAAGTTTACTCGTCCACTCTCATGTCCCTAAAAATGTAAAATGAAGCATGGCTCCCTCACTATCCCAAGTACTTGGTGCTATAAATATATTACGAGCTATATTTCGACGCTCGATAATAACACAATGTATTCTAAGTCTTAACAGACAAATAAATTCCTATGCTCGGGAATCACATATAATTAGACAACATACTCGCTGAGGTCTATAACACCATAAAATTTTTCATATATTCATATATCTGGGCCGAACCCTATTTCAGGTGGCGCCGCACAAAATAATGATCACTCCTCCCAGAGTATCCGGCACGACAGTCATAACACTACATTTTTACTATCGTTTAACCATACGGTAATTAATCACTACACATTACCATAATAAACTCTACTAAAGATGACGCAATGCAGTAGTAAATTATAACAACAAAACATATTCTTAGGGCCCACCCGGTTCACTCACGGGCAATCATCAAAATGCCCTGCTAACAACGAGAAACACGTTTGTAACAAGACTGTTAAAACTAACGTTCCCACCAAACTCGACCCGCACGCAAATTTTAGGGTTTCCAATTTACATAAAAGTTGTGGCATACCCATGTCACTAGAATCTATCCTTTACTCACAAGGAAGAAGCAAAACTTCACCAGTCTCGCCAAATCATAGGGTCTCAACACGTGGCTACCATCACGAACCATGAACATCTGCAATCGTCATATATCCTAGGATTTCATCCTATAATTGTCCTCTCTCATCATGGACAATTTATTCCATCATGTGGATTTCACGCCCATTATTAAAACGTTGGCCCAAACTCTCCAGGCCTCAATTATAGATTTATTAAACTCTCGTTTACATCCCAGGTCTCGTAGACCCTAACATACTATATGCTACTATTTACGAGGACTCTACTGGTCCATCCTGAACCCATCACTCTCGGGTTATAAATTTCCTGGGCATAATTCTCTTGACCCCAAATTCCCTCACTGGAAGTCTCACTCCTCCAGTTGTTATGCCTAACTGGCATGGTTTACCTTTTCTAATCTCTTCGGTCTCACATCTCAATTGTGGACACCTTCAATACTTGTAGTTCTACTTCTTTCACATAAGGAAAACTTCACAAACCATTTCCCCATCACTGGTCCCACTGACCATTTTGGGAATGACCTTCTCTCGGACCAGTAGTCTTAACTCACAATGGTTCTTCCATTGTCCCTTTGGCTACGTTGGCCATTCAGAACTATGGTTGGCCTCTACATCCCTGATTGACTTCATCATCCTTTTGAAGTTAATCACTAAAAATCATCTAACCGAGTTCCCTACTGGGTATACTCTCATGTGGGGTTTCACTAACACCGTTAAATTCAGTTTCTGCTCTTCAGCATATTCGTCAACTCTCTTTACTCCCTTCTCTTGGAAGCACTGTTCTAAAAAACCCGCCTAGGCACGCCTAGGCTTAAGGCTTGGGAGAAATGCCTCGCCTTAAGTTTTTTACGCCTTATTCTTAGTAAAACCCTTAAGGTGCACTTTTTTCTAAAAACAACAATGTTTTAGTGAAACGATATCGCCTTTTAAAGAATTTTTTTACTAACCGGACCATTATTTCATCCAAAATAGTCCAATAGTATATTAATTTGCATATATTCGGACATATTTTTATAATATATACAAGTTTAGTATTTTAATAGCCTTGTAATGGTTTAAAAATATTAAAATATATTAAGTAGGACTAAACGCCTTTTCACGCCTTTTTACGCCAAGGCCTGCCTAGGCTTCTAAGGCTTAACGCTTGGCCTCCACGCCTCGACCACGTCCCGCGTTTTTTAGAACCTTGCTTGGAAGTGTTAACATTATCATACTAACGCATGACCTTGACGATCTCGGCACTAGTCATCCTAGCCATATTTCCCATTCATACCGGTATTGTACTCACGGGTCCTTCATCAACTATAAACCCTTTGGATAATTTATACCCCTCTTCCAGGTACGAAGTTCATTTTGCAATTCAATATTTCTCTCACGATCGGTTTCTATCTTACCCATTGTGCTAAACATCAAAATTTCACTCGCATTTTGTTACCACATCGAATGGAAGACCTCACGGTCAAATCGTACCCAATTTCACTCTAAATTTGAAACACACTTCTTCATTTATGGTGATTGCATCTAATCACTACATGATGCTCCTAAGAGCTATAGATTTTAATTCCAAATTTAATTATGAGTGTCGTCACACCCCACTCTACACCATTGCCTTCGAATTTTCTACTTTCGGTGGTCTGTTACACTTTCTTATTTTTTTCTCTGCATCTTCACCGATGGGTTTTCAAAAGAGTCCCTCTGATTTCCTCTTTATCGAATATGCTAAGTGGTCCTGAAATCATTCCGCTGTTATCTACGACTGTGTCCTGGGAACCCACAGTTCCCGAGTGACGATTTTACTATCTCTTGCTTAAGTAATCCTTATGATGATTTTTGTCCCGATCACTCTTTCCCGATTACTCTTTGTCTTTTGTTGAGATTCTTCTCCCAAAGTTCTTCTTACGACCCTCCTGGTCGTCGTAAAATGTTTGGTGTTCGGATCTCACCAAATTTCGTATAATGAGTCACATCCATTATAATTCGCAGCAGGAGAACGTAAGTCGCATACGTAAGGGAACACAACAACCCTATCATAAGGCTCTACATCAAAGAAGGATTCGTTGAAACGTAATAAGTCGCACAGATCCTAAGGACACTAGAACCTAATGCTCTGATACCACCTATGACACCCCGCCCAATTAAATATAGGGTGATCAGTCCTCTATCAATTCAATACAGGATATTCAATTGGTTCATTCTTAGCATCACTGTCGAAAAACTTTTTAACATATTAATCACCTAATATAAAATTAAGCTAGGTGTCAAAACATTTCCAATTTAGTAAAATCAAGTAAATCCATTTCCATTAAATTTCAAAATATAAACCATTCACCACGTATCGGAATGTAAATAAACACTGAACATGAATCAAGTACTGAAATAAATAAGACTGGGTAAAACTCTCAGTTCAAAGCTCCAAACCATAAACTAAACTGAATACAATATCTCCGATGAAGGAACCAGAAGTGGGCGACATATTCCCTAAACAACAAGTCTAGATGAAACTGAATGGAAATATAGATGCGTCTACTACAAGGACCTACAGCTTCCATAACAGCTACAGCACGTCAAGCAATCCAAATCTATAAATATGATACTCCTGTGGCTGAGCACCTGATATCATACATATATAAAGCAAAAGAGAGAAGAGATACAAGAAGCGGGTCAGAGCCCGATGTGTAAAAATGATTTAGCAAGTATTTAAAATTTGTTCTTAAAACAAGTCTTATACGCATGTTAGTTATCGAACTCTCATATGAGTTTCTCACCTCTCGTCTATTGTGCACGCCTAACATACATCTAATCTCCCCCTAGTTATACTTCCCAGTCTAACTAGTCGGAAACCATACTGATACTAACTATTCTCACTAGTAGTATTCCCGTATCGCCCATACAATACGCTAATCAGATAGTTATCTCACATATTAAGTTTCATTATTCACCGTTTGAATGGTTAATCTTTTATCCACTAAGATTATTTTATTTCTCATTTCCATTTTATCTACTAGTTTTACAAAGTAGAAAGTTATCCAAGTACACTTATACATATATATAGTCTCATCACCCCTATATATATACACTAATCCTGCACTCTGAGGTTAAGACCACTTGGTGAAATGTAATGATTATTATTATTACCAAGTCTACTAATTTCACACAGTAGAAATATTCACAACTTCATATATATATAGTCACATCATCCCTATACATATATATATACTAATCCTGCCCCCCCCCCCCCCCCGGGCTAAGACCCATTAGTGTACCTATCTAGAACACCCTGCATCCCCGGGTTAGCACCCATTAATGCACCTATCATTAACAATTCAGCACCCCCGAGTTATCACCCATTAGTCCGCCTAACAGTAGAATCTTGCATCCCCACGTTAGCACCCATTAATGCGCCTATCAATAATAATCCAACACCCCCGAGTTATCACCCATTTGTGCGCCTAACAATAGTCATCCTTGTACCCCCGGGTTATCACTCATTAGTACACTTAACAATAGAGTTTATGTACCCCCGAGTTATCACTCATTAGTGCGCTTAATTATAAGGTTCTTGCACCCCCGGGTTATCACCCATTAGTGCTCTTAACAATAATATCACATAATAGGCATACACACATCCTATTATAATTTATAGGTACTTCTCCAACCTACATACGTACTCCTCATACGTATTTTAATCTCATCACTACATATAGTATAAATATTTAGATTACTATCTCTCTCGTAATCTCCAAGGTACATTCTCTCTATACCGAAATAATTAAAGTATTAATCCTCCCATACTTTTTCCGAAATTCTGTCCTATTTGAATTTACTATTTGGCAATTTCTCTCACTCCAATAAACTAGAAAACTCAAAACTGGACTTTGAGAAAAATCCCCAAAAATTCCCTCTGTCGCTCGAACCAGAAGGGTTGTCGTTTGAACGACTTACACGTGTCGTTCGAGCGACTTCGCACGAGATGCCATCTCGCTCGAACGACTTCGCGCGAGATCACGCGAGATATCACCGTTCGTCTTCTTTCCTAGAATTCTACGTTTTTCCATCATTTATGAACCTAGAAACCTCTAAGATTCAACATCCAATGCTTCATCATCAATACCCATCAACCCTAACAGGTTATAAATCATTCCTAACCTCCTAGGATCATTAATTAGTCATAAATCATCATAATTATATAAAATTCCCAAATCAATTCATATGAACCCTAGTTTTCAAATTTTCAATTAAAGAACCTAATCAACCCAGATTCGTTCATCAATATATAATCAAATTTCGTGATTAATCCTCTACATACATGAAGCAATTTCAACCACTAATTAAACAAATCCTTAATCATAATTTAAATCTCCAATTTTCACCCAATTCATATGTAAATCATGATTAATTTCACCTACACTAACATGAGCATGATTATTGCTAAAAGAAAACAATTAATAAAAACTTGCCTCGAATATGAAGGTCTGATTCATTAGTGATGCTGGTATATATGGGTTCCTCTCTTCTCGATCTACGCGTTAGTGGTCTCGGTTGTGCAGGGTGGTGTTATCTTGGCCCTTTTCTCTTGGAATTAGCTATCCCTCACATCTCCTATAGCCGTTCTTAACTTCCTGTAACTTCTTAAACCTAATGGACTTTCCTTGGCTGATATAATTACTCTTAATTTTCGTCCATTAATTTAGCCCAAAAATACCATTTACCATAATGACCTCTTGGGGTGCAGGTTAGTCCAAAAATCTCCCCGGGACCCAAACTAAATACCCAGGTATACTATTTTGACTATCTCGACCCTTACGGACTCAATGGTGCGCTTGAAATGACCATACGAGTTAATAAAAATAAATTCTCTTTTTATTCTATTCAATTAGTCCCGACACGACTCACATGCATGTCAGGCTTAAATTACCAAACTGTCGTATTTCTCACTCTCGACAATTTATCAAATTTCATAATTCCATATTACATATCACATAGTAATATTCAATAATTCTCAACAATAAGTATTAACCCTTGGCACGCTAGTTAATAATTATTTTAATCTGGATTAACAACAAATTAATTTCTCACATTTTAATTTAATTAATCCGACAACAATAATTAATCACATAATTATTTAAATTGTCAAAAATACGGGGTGTTACAATTATGCTCAAAGTTCTTGAATCCTCACATTGCTCGTACCTATTTTGGAAAGGGCGTGAACTTTAGGGATGGTTTTGTGGAGGTAATAGCCTTAATTCAGTTCTTTATACACAGAACAATCTCAAATATACCCATATTCTCTTGGTATATTTAAGGACACCTCTAATTTACGTAATGGATTTGTTTAATCAATTGGGATATTGAGTTGATTACATATATCCTTGCTGTCCCACTATGAGTAGCTTACAATTTTATGTTCATTGAATAACAGTTGACAATGTTGTCGTACAATGCAGCCCTGTTATATTGAAGCTTTGGGACTAAAGTGTAGGAATTTAGTTAAATGGAACTATTCCATATTCTCTAGGTATATTTAAGTACACCTCTAATTTACGTAATGGATTTGTTTAATCAATTGGGATATTGACTTGATTACATATAGCCTTGTTGTCCCACTATGAGTAGCATACGATTTTATGTTCATTGAATAACAATTCACAATGCTGCCCTACAATGCAGCCCTGTTTTGCATTGCTTACGGTGGTTTTCCCAACAGGATTAATCGAGAAAGTATTCTTATGAAAAGCATTTAATGTAGACGAGTGATTTGGATCCTTATTAGCTTTATTGATGTTATTTGGTGCATTGCTATTACAAAGATATGCATCGGTTTTAATTTTAAAAACCATTCTCATTTTACTTTGGTATGTAGCTTTTCCATGTGGAAATGAAGTTTATGGTTTTGTGTGCACTTAGAAACACATTTTAGGGTATCATATGTTCAACTATGTTTGAGTTATATGACAAAATATGGTGAAATTACACTTATTGTGATTTTGATGCCAAATATTCCAACATTTCATTGCCCCCAAATTCATGGAGTTACATGTGAATAAAGATATTATCCAGCTGGAGGTGCGTGCGGCTAGGATTATCAGTGATGTGGCCTAGGATTTTATCAGTACTGTGTCCTAGGATGTGCATGGGTTCTTACTCAAAATGATGTGCACAGGTGCTTAGTTGTTATGTTTTTTTTTTGTACCTGTTATGCTTTCTTTTCTTGGTTCTAAGCTTTGTGGAATTGTGTTTTTGTTCCTCGGGTAGAATTTCTTCCGAAATACACAGTAGTGCGTGTTTTTGGTACCTGTTACACTTATTCATTTTTATTTCTTGGTTTTCAGCCCTGGAGTAGAAAAAGAGGAGGGTGAGACAAGAATGGGTGAGGAAAGCAGGGGATGAAACTGAATATATGCTTTGGAATTTTTATAACTAATATATGTTTTGCAAGCTGCATATATGCATATATCTGTATATATGCAAGTTATCTGCATATATGCAGATATATGTATATATGCAAGCTACATATATGCATATATGGATAACTTGCATATGTGCAGCTTGATATATGCATATATGCACATATATGCATATATCTTTTATTATTCTGGGCCTGCTTCTTTTATTGTCCTTTATATGAACTTGATTTTTCTTATCAAAGAGTTCATTTATATTGCAGGTAGTTCAAAACTTGCTCAGTTGCCTTTACAATTTTGAGCTCCCTTTCCTCCCGTGGCAAGAGTTCTTGGGTGTTGTAGCAACTAGGCTTCTTAAAGACCTCGGTTATGAAGTAAGTGCCTAGCTTGATGACCCATTGGTGCACGTGGTCTACCTTTTTTGGTGTGAGAAAAACACCAGCATTGGTCAATACTCAATTTCCCTTGGAATATGTTTATACCTACATTAATACACCAGAATATTATTACAAATTACAATAAATTATCTCTTTATCAACTTGATTAAATTGTCTAAAATTCGTTGTGCACATCATTATTTCCTAGCCGACCTCAATTCCAATTAGTTTGATTAGGCTTAAAAATAAGTCGTTTGAGGGTGAAAACCCAAACCAGGGCCCAAACGGCCCCGTAAGAGACACGAACACCTCACACGGGACTAATGTAACTTGTACGAATTGACAGTGTAGTCACGGGCCTCTCGGTTTGAGATTATGACGATAATTTGAAAATATATCCATTAAGCTTAAAAACAAGCCCTTAAAGGAGTGAAATCCCAAAACACCCCCCAACCGGCCCCGTTAGAGGCACGAACACCTCGCACGGGACCAATGTAACTTGTACGAACTGACCGTGTAGTCACGGGTCTTCCGATTTGAGAATAGGATGATAATTTCAAAATACGTAAATTAGGCTTAAAACAAGACGTTTAAGGGTGAAAACCCAAACCAGCGTCCAGACGGCCCCGTAAGAGGGACGAACACCTCGCACGGGACCAATGTAACCTGTACAAATTGACAGCGTAGTCATGGGCCTTTTGATTTGAGATTATGATGATAATTTGAAAATATATCCATTAAGCTTAAAAACAAGCCCTTAAAGGAGTGAAATCCCAAACCAGCCCCCAAACGGTCCCGTAAGAGGCACGAACACCTCGCTCGAGACCAATGTAACTTATACGAACTAACCACGTAGTCATGGGTCTCCCAATTTAAGAATATGACGATAGTTTCAAAATACATAGATTGGGCTTGAAAACAATCCGTTTGAGGGTGAAAACCCAAACCAGCTCCCAAACGGCCCCGTAAGAGGCACGAACACCTCACACGGGACTAATGTAACTTGTACAAACTGACCGCATAGTTGTGGGTCTCCTGATTTGAGAATATGGCGATAATTTGCAAAAATCAACACTTAGACTTAAAAACAAGCCATTTGAGGGTTAAAACCCAAATCAGCCCCCAAACGGCCCCGTAAGAGGCATGAACACCTCGCACGGGACTAATGTAACTTGTACGAACTGACCGCGTAGTAGTGGATCTCTCAGTTTGAGAATATGACGATAATTTTTAAAAATTAACACTTAGACTTAAAAACAAGTCGTTAAAGGGTGAAAACCAAAACCAGCCCCCAAACGACCCCGTAAGAGGCATGAACACCTCACACGGGACCAATGTAACTTGTACAAACTGACCGCGTAGTCGTGGGTCACTCGATTTGAAAATATGATGATAATTTCAAAATATGTTGATTCGGCTTGAAAACAAGTCGTTGAAGGGTGAAAACCAAAACCAGCCCCCAAATGGCCTTATAAGAGGCACGAACACCTCGCACGGGACCAATGTAACTTGTACAAATTAACCGTGTAGTCACGAGCTTCCCGGTTTGATATGATGACGATAATTTCAAAACATGTAGATTAGGCTTGAAAATAAATCGTTGAAGGGTGAAAACCCAAACCGGCCCCCAAACGATCCCGTAAGAGGCACGAACACCTCGCACGGGACCAATGTAACTTGTATGAACTGACCGCGTAGTCGCGGGTCTCCCGGTTTGAGAATATGATGATATTTTCAAAATATGTCAATTTGTCTTAAAAACAAGCCGTTAAAGGGTGATAACCTAATCTAGCCCCCAAACGGCCCCGTAAGAGGCACAAACACCTCGTACGGGACCAATGTAACTCGTACGGGAACAACTCTTATATGTAATTTTTTAGTTTGAGTAAAAAAAAATTATAAATTAGTTGGTTACTAATATTGTATCTCTTTTGTATCCTATTTTTTTTGCAGGATAACATTTAATCGTTAGCATTGATTCACGGGGAACACACGGAGAACTCAATGGTTTACTATAAGGGGTTTATTCATGATTCTATTTTTTTGTGTTTTGGTTGTGCGGGCTTTTGTAGTTTTATTGTAAACTTTTATAGCCATGTGAGCTTTTGTAAGTTTATGTTTTATATTTTGTGGCCGTGCGGGCTTTATGTTATCCAGGTTTTATATTAGCAGGTTTTAGAACGTCCAGAAAATAGAGGAATCTCTGCCCAATTTTTTTTTTTGGTATGTGAACTACTAAAAACTAAAAATCTGTTACTAAAGTCGTTTAATATAAAATTAAACTATTTAAGTAACTCCGAACTGTTCTTTGAAGAAACTCTTTTCTTTAAAATCAAATCTAATTAATCACAAGATGTGTTTAACAAAAATATGTAAGAGATCTATTCAAGATTTGTTAACAGGTTTAATAAATCAGTTTAAAAACTTTAAACTCGGCACAACCAAAAATTAGATGAGAAGATGTAGAAAGATTAAGAACAAGGGATTTTTTACGTGGTAAAACCTCACCCAACTGAGGAAACATCCACGACTCCCTCTACGGAGTAACTAAAAAAATTCCACTAAAACAAATTATAACAGTTACAAACTATATAACAAACATGAACACAACTCAGAACTATACAAGTTTAGGAATGTACCCACTGGTGTCCTTATAACTTCTTTACAGTTCTGATTGCTGATGTTGTTCTCCCAGTTTGCTAACTTCCAATTTATTCAAGTTCTTTACGTCGACTATTGTTCTTGAGATCTTATTACCAACACTTTTAGTGTGGTAGGGTGACAGTGTTTGTGGAGGTGCTTTCTAACACATGCATGCACACACACACACACACACTTATTTTATACAGACAGTCCTATCAAATTACATATAAGATCTATATGCTTTGATTTTCAATTTCTCTCTTCGTTATAAAACTTAGACTTATTTGACCTTTATTATATCCCAGAATCCACGACTATCTTGCTCGGAAGACGTATCAAGATCTTAATCAATCTCAGGTTTTGAAAATATTTTTGAGATTGAAAATCACCAAGTGCGATTCCAACTAGGTCGAAGGTTTTGTTTTACAAGAATTAGAAACAGAAAATGTTATTATTGATTTCGAAGTTAAAAACATTTACAGAAAATAATCAACAATAGATTTCTTAAGACGAGAAACAAAATATGCAGATCTAAGTGAAATGTAACATAAAATGCTCAGATCTAATATTTCTATGAAGCAGAAACTTAGATCTATGTGAAATGCTTAAGTTGGACACAAGATCTAAGAACGAAGAGGTTACACCATCAACCAACTAATCAAACCAACTCTCAAACACTCGAGATTGTGTTTGGTGTATATTGGTTTTGAAAAGAGGTTAGGGTTTGAAAAAGATGTTGGACGATTTAGGGTTAGGGTTAGGGTTTCTAACTCTTTTTTCTCTTTTCTGGTTTCTCTCTTTTCTCTCTCTTTTTCGCTCTTCTCTCTCTACTCTCTTTCTCTCTCTGGAAAGGACGAAATGACAAAAGTCTTAGATGGCTGAGAGAAGGGCTCCTTATATAGGGGGCTGAGAAGATTCGAGACTTTAGTTCAAAATCAATGGCTTAGATTGAGTCAAGGTTTATTGACTTTGATCCAAGGGTTAAAGGTATGCAGTGGTTATAACTCTCCTGATTGTCTCAAATGAGGTTCACATAGATTATGTAAGAGCGCATTCAGATCATTGATTAAAACGATCCAAGGGCTGTTAACATTCGCTGGTTTACTCTCTTTGAGAAAACACAAATTCAACCAATAAGGATGCAACAGATGTTGGGCAAAAAGAGGTTAACAAACGCGCGTCCAAAAACTATTACAAATGCACCCTGAAGTCTCTGCCGCTTTTGGATTCTACCCAAGGGAACTTTCAGTCAATATAACCAACAATCCATAATTGCAGAATGAACCCAAAACTTTTTAAAACCAAATTTTAATTAATAAAAACCTTATTTTAAAAGTTTGTAAAATTCCCAAAAATTATTAAAAAATAATTTTAGGGATTTAAACACACTCAACAAATATATACACACTTATATGCAATATGAAATGTATGAATGCAATTCTAATGTGTGTGAGTGTTGGTAAAAGTATCTAGATCAATTAAGCAAGAGGAATAAAATAGCAAACCAAATTCTGAGGTTCTTTGATTTCTAGGATAGACATAATTTTGTCACAATTTCCAAACTAGATGAACACTTATACAATACAGACTCAAATGAGTCAAAAGTATAAGGTGCTTCAATCTCCCCCTTTGAAAATATGAGATAAAATCTCCTTTGAGTCATCTAGGACTCGTAGGGCAACAAGAAATAAGGAAAACCTATTCCTATAAGAATTCTATCTACCCATTTCCTAGAAAGCAAAAGTACATAACTCAACTAATTACAATTGAATACCCTATTACAACTGTTGAGAATAACTGTACAGAATCCTGCAATGAATCACTAAGATCAAGTTGTTTAGAATATGTAAAAAGATTCATTAGATTCAAATTTTTCCCCCATTTTAACTCAAATAGACAAAGGGAAAAAAATGTATAGAGACCAAAGAGATTAATCAGCACACACCATACCTATTGATTTACGCAAAGAAATAAATCGATTGTAATCCAAAGGTTTAGTAAACATATCTGCGAGTTGTAAATCAGTAGGAGGATAATTAATTTCTAATTCCTTAGTTTCAACCAATTCGCGTATAAAGTGATGTCTTATTTTTATGTGTTTTGTTCGCGAGTGTTGAACAAGATTTTTAGAGATATTGATCGCCCTTTGATTATCACAACAGAGATGCAATTGGTTTTCTTGAATACCATAATCACTTAGCATTTGTTTAAGCCAAAGTAATTGAGCACAGCAGCTTTCAGCAGCTATGTATTCAGATTCAGCTGTTGAGAGAGATGTGCAGTTTTGTTTCTTACTACTCCATCCTAACAAATTATTACCTATATAATAACATGCTCCTGATGTACTCTTACTATCATCAGTACGCCCAGCCCAATCAGCATCAGTGTATCCAATTATAGTGCTAGGTGTATCACTAGTGTACCAAAATCCTAGGTTCAGAGTGCCTTTTACATATTCAATAATTCTTTTAACAAAAGATAGATGGCTCTCTTTAGGGTTATTTTGATAACGAGCACATACACACACAGCATACATTATATCAAGACGCGAAGCAGTAAGGTATAGCAAGGTTCCTATCATACTACGATATAGAGTTGGATCTATAGATTTTCCAGTTTCATCTTTAGATAGTTTTACCGTAGTACTCATGGGAGTTTTAGCATCTTTAGCACTCTCAAGGCCGAATTTTTTGACATCTCTAAAGCGTATTTAGATTGCGAGACAAATAATCCTTCTGAATTTTGTTTGACTTGAAGACCTAAGAAAAATTACAACTCCCCCATAAGAGACATTTGAAACTCTTTATGCATAATTTCATAAAAGAATTTTACTTCTGAGGGAGAAGTTGATCCAAAGATGATATCGTCAACATATATTTGAGCTATAATAATATGTTTGTCAAAATGTTTGACAAATAGGGTTTGATCATTTCCACCTCTTTTAAAACCTTTATCTAAGAGGAAGTTAGAAAGACGCTCATACCAGGCTCTAGGCGCTTGTTTAAGGCCATACAGAGCCTTTTTAAGACGAAATACATGATTTGAATATTGAAGGTCAATAAACCCTTTTAGTTGTTAACATAGGTCTCCTCAGTCAATATTCCGTTAAGAAATGCAGATTTGACATCCATTTGGTAAAGTGTAAAATACAAGTGGCAAGCTATGGCAAAGACAAGGCGAACAGAATCTAAACGAGTAACAAGAGCAAAAGTTTCGTTAAAATCTATTCCTTTAATTTGAGAATATCCTTGAGCAACTAATCTAGCTTTGTTTCTAATGATTATCCCACTTTCATCAGATTTATTTTTAAATATCCAACGTGTGCCAATAATCTTTTTGTGTGTAGGCCTAGGTACAAGATACCAAACATCATGAATGACAAATTAAAGAAGTTCTTCCTGCACAGCAGAAATCCAGTGAGAGTCATTCAATGCCTCATTTACATTCTTTGGTTCCACTAGTGAAACAAAACATGCATAATGATCATAATTTCTTAATTGAGATCTTATACGCATAGGCTCACCAGGATTACCAACAACGTTATTTATGGGATGGTCTTTAGAAACCCAGTTAGGTACTTCAGGTATCTCAATTGGTAATGAGTCATCTATTTCTGGAGAGTCATTTTCTAAAACATTTGTAGGCTCTTCCACAATAGTTGATTCACCAGTCTTACTCTCTACAGTAGTGTCACTTACAATTACATTTATGGATTCCATCATGATTTTAATGCGAAGATTATAAGCATGGTATGCTCTACTGTTAGGCGAGTATCCTAGAAAAATAGTTTTATCTCCTCGGCTCTCAAATTTGGACAAGTGTTCTCTATCTTTGGATACATAACAAGTACTACCAAAGGTTCTAAGGTACTTAAGATTGGGCTTTTTCTTATACCAAAGCTCGTAAGGAGTTTGCTTAAAATTATTTCTAAGATAGACCCTATTGATAATGTGACACGCAGTACAAATAGATTCTACCCAAAAATATTTAGGCAAATTCTTGGCATGTAACATAACACGTGCCATCTCTTGAAGAGTACGATTCTTCCTCTCGGCGATACCATTTTGTTGAGGAGTCTTAGGAGAACTAAACTCATGTTTGTAACCATTATAGTCACAGTACTCTATTATATCAGTGTCTTTAAATTCTCCACCTCTATCACTACGAATTCTATTTACTTGAGTGTCCTTCCCATTTTCAATCCGAATAAGTATTTTTAAGAAAGTTTAAAAAGTGTCAGACTTTTGTTTTAAGAAGGCTACCCACGTAAATCTAGTGAAGTCATCAATCATAACAAGAATGTAACTGTGTCCACATAGACTAATAGTTTGGTAGGGACCCATTAAGTCCATATAGATGAGCTCTAAGGGGTTAGAGGTAAGGATATCTTTGACTTTCTTATGAGGTGCCTTAACAATTTTTCCTTCCTGACAGGAACCATAGACAATATTAGAAATGAATTTGATTTTTGGAACTCCTCTAACTATTTCTTGAGAAGTTAATCTACTAAGATTATCGTAATCTATGTGACCGATCCTGTTATGCCATATCTCATTGTCATCCATTCTAGCAACATTACAAATTTCATAATTATTCATGACAGAATAACAATTGTCAGGAGTCCTGAATCCTGTAATTATGCATTCACCCTTGTCATTTAAAATTTTGCAATTGTTCTTTGAAAAGGTAACAGTATGATCTGAGTCACAAAATTGTGAGATACTAAGTAGATTGGCCTTAAGACCTTTAACTAGAAGAACATTTTCAAGAACAGGAAGTCCTTCTTCTTAGAGAGTTCATTTACCTATGATCTGAGATGATACTCCATCACCAAAAATAACTTTTCCTCCAACAAAGCTGGTTTTGTTTAAGAATTTTGTATCATCCCCAGTCATGTGTTTAGAACATCCAGAGTCTAAATACCAACCAGAAGATGTGTGTTCAGCTTTTAAAGCAGTAATAACAATGTTACACTTCATCTGGGGTAATATATCATCTTTTCTAACCCAAATTGCTCTTATTTTCATTTTGCGCGTATTTGCTCTCAATTGATAAAATTTGCGAGCATTCGATTTTTGTTGAAAAATATTTTGCGCATGATTTTGAATTTTATGAAACACATGAGCATTTGGCTTAGGAAAGTGTTTAGGAATCCTTCTAGGGAATGTTCTTTTAGGTTTGGTCTTTCTCTTCCTATAATTAGAGTTTTTATCTGGTTGTTTAGGCAGAACATAATTATTGCGGCTTCTCTAAGAGTAGTTAAAGTTTTGATACATAGGAGGATTACAAACAGTTTAACTAGTCTTTTAGAATAGCAACCAGCAAAACAATGGTCGTATATATCGCAGTAGGAGCAATGAAGGTTGCTCAAGGTAGGAGTCTCCTTAGGAAAGTCTCTAAACATCGGCTTTAAGGAATTTTGAGGTTGAACCCTATTCCTAGATATAACAGTTTTGAATGTAGATTCACTCTTCCTAATAGAGGGGCAAACATATTTAGCCTTTGATGAACTTTCATGTTTAGAGTAACTTGATTCCCCAATATCAAAATTTTGATGTTTTGAGTCAAACTCAGTTTTTAGAGAATGAAAGTCTGGTCAGGTTTCAATAGGCCTTTTACCTCCTGACACAAACTTGATAGGTTCAAAAGATTTTATTTGTGTCTTTAAATTGGGGAAAAACCCTATTCCAGTTCGATCATCAGAATTAGTTTTTGATTCAGCAACAAATCCATCAAAACAGTTTGAGTTATTTTCAAATTTTGTAAATTTTTTGAAAACAGTTGTTGTCTTTTCTTTAGTTTGTTCCAATTCTAACAATGTCCCTTTGTATTTTTCCTCCAGAGTTTCATTTGTTTCAGTCAAATTTTTTAGTTTTTGATCAAACATTTTGATTTCACTTTCATGAGTTAGACATTGGGTAGTATACTCTTCGGTATTAAGTTTGACCATCAAACTTAGATCTTCTAGTTTCTTAGTGAGATCTTTCACTATGTTCTCTAGTCTAGTGCTTTTCTTGAGAGTTTTCACATAAAGTGTGTGAATATAAGGGAGGTCTTCATTATCCGAGTCACTAAGTGTAGTGTGTGAAGTGACCCCTAAGGCTTCAATTCTTGGACTCACACACCCATTGACATCGTCATTATCGCTTTCCCTTTGACTCACACACCCCGTGGTAGAAATAGCAATGTTCTCAGTAATTAAAGCATCTAAACCAGTAACAGCATGATTCACAACAACAGAAGTAGAATTACTAGATTCATCCTCACTAACAAGCACAGGCATATCATCATTATAGATAATCTTGGCAAAGAAAGACATGCAAGGATCAAAAACATCAGATGACTCAGGTTACTCATTTTCAGAGTCACTTGAATCATCCCATGTCTTGCAAATGTTGGCCCTAGTGTGTTTATTTTGAGTGTTCAAGTTAACTCTACAATCTTGTGCAATGTGTCCTAGTTTTCCACATCTGAAGCATTCAGTCTTCTTAAGGTCTCTGTTAGGTCTAGTGTGAAAGTCATTGTGATGTTTGTCTTGGTTTTTCTCATGAGGTTTATGATTAGAGTGAGTTGGATAATTGGACTTGCCTTGTTTGTTTGCCATGTTGTTTCTAAACTTAATAATTTTCTTAAACTGTTTTGACATTAAGACAATCTGATTGTCCAAACTTTCTATATCGCATTCCTCATCAGAATCATCATTGGGAATGTTAAACTCATGCTTAATCAACTTAGAAGAAAAACTCAGATCGGAACTAGTCTGTTTCCTAGGACTGGGTCAATTGTTTCTTAAATTCTAATTCCATTTCCACAGTTCTTAATTTACTACTTAGTAATTCAGGAGTGAGATTTATGTCACACATTTCCTCAATAGCATATCTTTTGTTGTCAAATTTATGTGGTAATGATCTCAGGATTTTAGATCCAATTTCATGTCGGTCATATGTTATCCCATTAGCATGCAGTTTGGTCACAATATCAGTCAAGTTCATATAGAAGTCATTAAATGACTCAGATTCAGACATAATTAAAGAGTTATACTGTTGAATGAGCATTTGTGTTTTAGCAGCCTTAACTTTAGTGTCACCTTCATGAGCAGTAACCAAAGTGTCCCAAGCTTCCTTAGAAGTGGTACAGGATGAGATTCTTTTGAACTCATGTTCATTTATGGACATAAATATGGCATTCTTTCCTTTGTTATTGTTGCGAGAAACTTGCTTCTCTTCTTGTGTGAACTCACTTAATATTTTCTTAACCCTCTCATTACTTCCTTTAGTGGCTGGTTTAGTAGGAAAAATGTATCCATTTTCAACAATGTCCCAGACATCATCTCACAAAGTCCCTTGAATGAAAGCAATCATCCTTACTTTCCAGTAAGCAAAATTGGTTCCATCAAAGATAGGAGGTCTGGTCAAGTTACCAAATCTTTCATTTTTCTCGTCCATGTTTGATTTTCAGAAAACAATTTCAGAAACACAGGATCTTTTAAAAGAAGTTTACAAAGCTCTGATACCAATTGAAAATCTGTTACTAAAGTCGTTTAATATAAAATTAAACTATTTAAGTAACTCCGAACTGTTCTTTGAAGAAACTCTTTTCTTTAAAATAAAATCTAATTAATCACAAGATGTGTTTAACAAAAATATGTAAGAGATCTATTCAAGATTTGTTAACAGGTTTAATAAATCAGTTTAAAAACTTTAAACTCAGCACAACCAAGAATTATATGAGAAGATGTAGAAAGATTAAGAACAAGGGATTTTTTACGTGGTAAAACCTCACCCAACTGAGGAAACATCCACGACTCCCTCTACGGAGTAACCAAAAAAATTCCACTAAAACAAATTATAACGGTTACAAACTATATAACAAACATGCACACAACTCAGACCTATACAAGTTTAGGAATGTACCCACTGGTGTCCTTATAACTTCTCTGCAGTTCTGATTGTTGATGTTGTTCTCCCAGTTTGCTAACTTCCAATTTGTTCAAGTTCTTTACGTCGACTCTTGTTCTTGAGATCTTATTACCAACACTTTTAGTGTGGTAGGGTGATAGTGTTTGTGGAGGTGCTTTCTAACACATGCATGCACACACACACACTTATTTTATACAAACAGTCCTATCAAATTACATATAAGATCTATATGTTGTGATTTTCTATTTCTCTCTTCGTTATAAAACTTAGACTTATTTGACATTTATTATATTCCAGAATCCACGGCTATCTTGCTCGGAAGACGTATAAAAAACTTAATCAATCTCAAGTTTTGAAAATATTTTTGAGATTGAAAATCACCAAGTGCGAATCCAACTAGGTCGAAGGTTTTGTTTTACAAGAATTAGAAACAGAAAATGTTATTGTTGATTTCGAAGTTAAAAACATTTACAGAAAATAATCAACAATAGATTTCTCAAGACGCGAAACAAAATATGCAGATCTAAGTGAAATGTAACATAAAATGCTCAGATCTAATATTTATATGAAGCAGAAACTTAGATCTAAGTGAAATGTTTAAGTTGGACACAAGATCTAATAACGAAGAGGTTACAGCATCAACCAACTAATCAAACCAACTCTCAAACACTCAAGATTGTGTTTGGTATATACTCGTTTTGAAAAGAGGTTAGGGTTTGAAAAAGATGTTGGACGATTTAGGGTTAGGGTTTCTAACTCTTTTTCTCTCTTTTATGGTTTCTCTCTTTTCTCTTGAGAAGAGTGCGCTTGCGTTCAAATAAGGAAGTTATTTAATTAAACACAATTTTTACCACTCAAGTCCTAAACATGCATCTATATGTGATTAAATATGATGATGAAACATGCAAGAACACATATATGAGGAAAAATCCCCCAAAGGTTCAAAACCTTTTATTTTCACAATAATTTTGTAAGAGTACGGCTTACACGGATTACAATGAAAATATATGACACAGAAATACCCTCGGGTGTCGGTTCTATAGTCGGCGGCTGGAACTATCCCTTTCTAGTAGGGCAGCAGTGAAGAAGAGAGCGGCTTCCTCACAAATTACTCCAGATGAGTAAATGATCCTCTTGAAGGTTTAAAGATTCGCACACATATATAGGAATGGTTTTGTGAATCAAAAAGGTTTAGAAAACCTTAAAAAGTGAAGTCTTATTCTGGGCTGTTTTCGCAGAATTTTGAGATTGCAGAAAGACTTGAAAACCGTGTAGAAGGAGATCAGATATTTATACAAAAATCGAGGCGGTGGATCGTTCGAACGAGATAGCCATGTCGCTTGAACGAAGGATAGAAGTCGTTCGAATGATATCGCGCAACATGCCTATCTCGCGTGAACGACTTTCAAAGTCGTTTGAGCGATCTCGTCGATCGAGGCAATTCGCTTCTACACTTAGAAAAATTCTGCTTTTGATAAAAAATAAAACCAGACTTCAAAAACATTTTCCAAATATTTATGCAAATAATTAAAGCTCCAACAAAACATATTACTGATAGAGCGTAGTGGAGTAGTGGGAATGAGCTGAGCAGCACGTTACATGTAGCATGATGCACATGAAGAAAGTGGATGCATTGAATTCAAATAATGGCCGTCGAGGATGATCATGTTGACGTGCCGAATGTAGCGGTATCTGACATATGAACTGTGATCTAGGAGAAAATAGAAATTTCCTAGAATATACCCTGGCCATTTATAAAATTATGTCCTTACAAATCTCCCCCTATGTCTATGCCGGTACATACATAAAAAATCCGAATTATGCACTCAAATGACATACAAGATAATATCCCCATTAAACCCACAAACTGAGAATACTAAATGACATGTCTTCCAAAACTTCAGCTCTCCGGTACCTTCCAAAGCTTTTCTCATCAGGGTAAAACTTCAGCTCTCCGGTACCTTCCAAAGCTTTTCTCATCAGGGTGTGTAATCAAATAATAAGCAATGATGTACCTACACACATGAGAGAAATCAAATACCCGTGACAAGCAACAGATAATTTAAGCTTAAGCAAATCATTCATGCAGCAACCAAACACCAAAACAATTCTCCCCCTAATTCCTCTCCCCCTTTTTATGATGTCCCCAAACACACAGATATGAGAAGCAGAAATGAATGCACATGGAGAATAACACACAAAAATAAACTGCTATATTTGTATTTTTCAAAAATTTTCATACATAGTATACAATAAAGAATCACACCATGAAACATCACAAAAACAACCAAGTCAATGATAGCGAAAATGAAGGGGTGTGATCAAATTCGATTGGAAAATCAATGCATACAAATATGACATATGTGCACGATGAATATCGGATACTCCTAACGAATGAACTCAAAGTCTCCCTTTGGTGTACAAAAAATGGTAATATGAGACATTGACTCAATCAAATCAACAAATCAAAGCTCAAAGTGATTTCCACACCAATAACGTCCAAAACTATTTCATACTTTTTCAGGACTTTCAAGGAAGTGCAAACCCGTTTAATTCTCCAACCAAACTCCCTCAGATTTTAATTTTGAATAGAGGCTTTCTAAATTCTCAAACTTTGGAGAATTGATGGTGAAACCTAATGGCCCATATTTGACATGAATTGCTTTTTATTGCCTTTACATTTTTTCGGGGCTCTTTTAACCTCTTTGGAGCTCGGATAATAAAATTCCTCCATTTTTTAGGTTCTTTTGAATGGTGGCTTTTACGCAAAGAATAGATAATTACCTTTCGCAGCCCCTCCCCGTTCTTAAACAAACATTCAGTCTCACAAAAACGGTTTTTACATGCATTTCAATCTTATCAAGTTTTATCGCATATTGTTAGTTGTATAGAGAGAATTGAGATGGAAACACTTAAGACAACATGTGATAGACAAGTACAATAATCAAATAAAGCCGTGCATGTGTACAATAAAGGAGATAGGAGTCAAACATGTAGACAAGATATCACGAATCACATCTCAAAGACTCCAAGTAGTGTAAAGCACATTGATGAAATGATGTAGTGTCTCAAATCTCTATCAAACAGTCACATAAAAAGATGGAATGAAATTATGACTTGGCTATCTTAAATGTTCATCCATAAAAGGTGCATAAAAAATACAAAAATCTTTTTGGGCTTTTCTAAAATTTTTATATAAAAAAAAATCTTTTTGTATTTTTCAAAAGAATAAATAAATAGCTGTATAACAAAGCAAAAGTACATATAAAACAAACTAGCAATAGGAAGCATATGATATGATATGAATATGAAAAAGCATCATATCCTAGACATAGACCAACCCCTCAGTCAACTGTGCAAATCCCCAAAGACTTCCTAAGACTCTCAAATATAAGGGCATCTAAAGGTTTCGTGAAAATATCGGCTAACTAACGGTCGGTGGGAACAAAACTCAAGGATACGACTTTCTCCTCAACTAACTGTCGTATAAAGTCCTCACGTATCTTGGTGTGCTTTGTGCGTGAATGCTGGACTGGATTACGGGATATGTGTATCGCGCTCGTGTTATCACAGGAAATGGTCACGGTGTCCTGTGAAATCCCATAATCCTCCATCATTTGCTTCATTCACAAGAGTTGTGTGCAACAACTCCCGGCGGCTATATACTCAGCCTCCGCAGTGGACAAAGAGATGGAATTTTGCTTCTTGCTCAGCCAGGAGACAAGAGCAGAACCAAAATAGAAACACCCACCAGAAGTGCTCCTACAAACATCTACATCCCCAGCCCAATCGGCATCTGAATAGGCGGACAAACGGTCATCAGTATCAAAGGAATACCAAATATCGTATAAGAGAGTCCCACTCACGTATTTAATAATACGTTTTAGATCAAGTAAATATGACTCTTTCGGGGACGCCTCATATCGCGCACAGACTCCAACACTAAAGGCTATGTCAGGACTACTGGCAGTCAAGTAGAGAAGACTACCTATCATACTCCGATATAAGGTTTGCTCTACGTCCTTTCCTAAAGTATCCTTACTCAGCTTGGTAGTGGTACTCATAGGTGTACGTGCATGCTTAGCGAAGTCTAACCCAAATTTCTTCACTAGGTCTCTAGCATACTTGGATTGGGAGATGAACATCCCATCCTCTAGCTGACGAACCTGGAGACCAAGGAAGAAGGTAAGCTCACCAACCATGCTCATCTCAAACTCACTTTTCATTTCCTCTTCAAAGTGATGAGCATGTTGAGAGCACGTGGATCCAACGACTATGTCGTCCACATAGACCTGGGCAACCAAAATGGCACCGTCATCTCTCCTGATGAACAACGTCATATCAACTCCCCCTCTCTTCAAGCCACGGACTAAGAGATAGGAAGTAAGCCTCTCGTACCAAGCACGGGGTGCTTGCTTCAAACCATAAAAGTCTTTCCTCAGATACTAGACGTGCTCCGGGTGCTGAGGGTCTTCAAACCCTTTTGGTTGTTCCACATAAACCTCCTCCTATAGAATGTCATTCAGAAAGGCACTCTTGACATCCATCTGATATAACTTGAAACGCAGATGACATGCGATGGCGAGTAGTAGACGGACGGACTCAAGCCTCGCAACAGGAGCAAATGTCTCCCCAAAGTCTACACCTTTTATCTGTGTGTAGCCTTGATCGACCAACCTAGCCTTGTTTCTGATTATGGTACCATTTTCATCCATTTTATTCTTAAAGATCCATCTGGTACCTATCACATTTGTCTCACTAGGTCGGGGGACAAGTTCCCAGACATTATTCTTTTTAAACTGAAGCAACTCATCCTGCATAGCAGATATCCAGTGTTCATCCTTGAGTGCTTCTTAATAATTTTTGGGCTCGACTTTGGACATGTAGCAAAAATGGCTGACAACGTTCTCTAGCTGAGCACGAGTCTTGACTCCTAGAGTGGGATCACCAACAATGGCAGAAGGGTCATGACTCTTGCGAACCCAAGAGGGTGTGTCCCCTAACACAGGAGTTGGGTCCACAGAGTGTGGGTGAGGTACAAGTAAATCACTACTAGAAATATCCTCAACCTCACACTGAAGTTTAGAGTCAATAAATGCCGAAGGTTCGTCATCTTGTACAGTGACGTTTATTGACTCCATAAACTTAGAGCTCTTCAGGTTGAAAACCCGGTACACTCTACTATTCGATGAATATCCCAGCAGTATTCCCTCGTCGCTTCGGGAGTCAAACTTTCCTAATTGCTCTCTATCCCGTAGGATGTAGCATTTACTCCCAAAAACACGAAAATATGCAAGGTTGGGCTTCTTGCCAGTCCATAACTCATAAGGAGTCTGAAGTGTGTGTGGACGCAAATAAACCCTATTCACCGTGTGGCATGCAATAGACACTGCCTCCAACCAAAATCTCCTAGAAACTTTACGACCTAAAAGCATAGATTTATCCATTTCCTGGATCGTTTTATTCTTCCTCTCAGCAATCTGATTTTGTTGAGGAGTCTTCACAGCAAAAAACCCATGTTTGATCCCAAGGCTATCACAATAAGAATCTGCCTTTGCTTCCTTAATTCAGTGCCGTTGTCACTACGTATCCTGTTAATAGTGACTCCGTGTTGATTTTGCAGGACACGGCACTTGATCGTTAAAAACTCTACAGCATCGGATTTATCTCTCGAAAAACTTATGATGGAGTATCTGGAGAAATCATCCACCATCACGAGGATATACCTCTTACCACCCAGACTCTCGGTACGAGTGGGACTCATAGATCCATGTGTATAAGCTCAAGAACACGAGAGGTGGTTATGGAATGCAACTTCCTATGGGGATTACGAATTTGTTTTCCCAACTGACAGGGTCCACAAACCGTCGAAGTTGGCCTTCCAAGAGATGGTAAGCCACGTACTAGGTCCTTTTTAGCTAAGCGAGTTAGATCTCTAATATGTACGTGACCTAGACGTTGGTGCCACAGATCCATAGGAGTGATCATGGCGCTGTTGCAGACAAGTGATGATGTGGGCTCAGTCCCATAGAAATTACCCTTTGTCCTCACCCCTTGAACTAAAAGTTTACCGACTTGATTATAGACCTTACAAGCGTCCCGGTCAAACTTTACGGCAAAGTCAGTGTCGCACAGTTGGCTAATGCTGAGAAGGTTTGCTTTCAAACCTTTCACATACAAAATATTTTCTAGCTTAGGAAATCCAGGTAACTCGACAGTACCACTTCCTATAATTCTAGACTTGATCCCATCTCCAAAGGTGACTCTGCCATCCAGATAATCCTCAAGAGATGTAAACAATGAGGCATCACCTATCATATGTCTGGAGCACCCACTATCAAACTGTGAGATATAATGTGCTTTGAGAGCGACATGAACAACAAAGGCCTTTTTATCTTTCTTAGGTACCCAAGAAGTGGTGACATTCTGTTTGCCTTTGTTGTTGTTGGTTTTAGCTGGAATGTGAGAAGCATTCACTGACGGCAAAGACATCTGTCGGAATTCCTTCATCAAACATTGAGACGTGGCAGATAAAAACTCAACTCGCTGTCTAAAACTGGTAAAATCATCAGTATGATGAGGTGGAGCAGTAGTACGTCGTGTCCGACCCATACTATAGCAAAACTCCCTGAGGTAGCCTTTTTTTTTTTTGCAATAAGTATAAAAGAACTTAGTCAAAGGCGGACCGTGGTTTGCTTTTCTTGACCGAACTCTCCTTCGAGGTTTTTGACGATGGCCATAAGGAGTCGTAGTAAACTCAGGAACTGGTCCGGGTGCAATTTGAGACGTGGAGGCACCATCATAACCTATTCCCTGCCTATCACCAAAACCTAAAGCGGGGCCGAGGAGCATCTTTTCCATTTTCCCAGATCTGTCCTCGATTTGTACCTTGACTTCCCGTGCTCTCTCAGGATCATGAGTAAGCTGGGCAACAAGGGCTTCAAGTTTCTTTCGAGTCTCCATGGAGGAATAAAGCTCACTCGTAAGACAAGCCACTTGTTTAGTCAAGTTTCCTCTCTCTTTCTCAAAACAACTCTCTCTTTCTCTAAACAGACTTTATTTCTTAACACAGGCAGACTCTCTCTCTCTCAGGGTGGTGCAGGTGGAGGACTCTCTCTCTCTCTCTCGCTTTTCTTAAATCTTCCTCTAAGACGGTGATCTTAAGAACTAACGCTTTGTTACGCTTTTTAGTTTTAAATGACTCAGAATATAACTCAGCGTAGGCGCGTTGAATATCACTCTCGCTCTCACTTGTGTCATCCTCCGCCTCACTCACATCGCTCTCACTGTCGAGGTGTCTCTGTGATGCATCATCCTCATCGTCGTGAGGATAACTAGAAGTGCTCACATGACTAGCCATGAATGCGGTGAAGTTACACTCATGGGGTGACTCGACTCCAGAATCCACCTAGTCGACCTCACTGTCGTCACTAAGGGTAGCATTAAGGACAACTTTGCCATTTTCTCTGTTCAGCGTAGTAGCACACTCAAAAGCTTTATGACCCCTAGCGTCGCACTCAAAGCATCTCTCACTTCCTTTCTTAGGAGGATCTTTAAAATCTTTTTCATTTTTCTTTTCAAACTTTTTTTTCTCAAATTTCTTTTTATTTTTAAAATTACCATTTTTCTTGAATTTGAGAATTCTCTTGAATTTTTTTGCAAAAAGAGCCAAATCATCTAAATCAAAATCACACTCAGAATCAGACGAATCTGTCTCTCTTTTTCTAGTTGACTCTTCCCTCTTTCTAGCCGACCCCTCACTCTTTCTCTCTTGGGCATTAAGTGCAATTCCCTTATCTTTAGACCTAGCAGTTTTAGGGAACATATCAATTTTATATGTTTGCAAGTCTCCTACAAGTTCTTCCAATTTTAGCATATTTAAATTACCCATAGAATTTAGCACAGTGACTTTAGGGATAAAACACTTAGGCAGAGAACGAAGAATCTTTTTGACAACTCTAGCATTAGGAATATGTTCACCAAGATTAAAGCTAGTATTAACAATGTCAGAAAGCCTAGCATAAAAATCATCAATGCATGGTGATGGTTTCAAATTGTGTTGTCAAATTTTGCAATTTAGATTCTTTCACAACATTAGTTCCTTCATGGGTGAGTTGTAAAACATCCCAAGCCTCTTTTGACGTGGTGCACGTCATTATGCGTTTGAACTCATCAGGTGTGACAGACCCAGAAATAGCACTTAGACCCTTAGAATTGAATGATGACCATTCAAATTCTTCTTCAGTCCAAGAAGTGACAGGTTTTAAATTGATCACATTATCAACAGTGACGAAGGGAGGTGTCCACCCTCTTTCAACCAAAATCCAGACACGTTCATCAATGGCTTTTAATTCAGATCTCATGCGGGCTTTTCAATATGCATAGTTTGTCCTGTCAAAAACTGGCATTTTATTATAGAACTTCTCCATTATGAACACACTCGTTTTCAAAAGTCAATTTTTCAGAAAATTGATATCTTAGAAAAAATTTGCAGAAAATTACACGGTAAATTTGTGTAACTGGCTCTGATACCAATTTGAGAAGAGTGCGCTTGCGTTCAAATAAGGAAGCTATTTAATTAAACACAATTTTTACCACTCAAGTCCTAAACATGGATCTATATGTGATTAAATACGATGATGAAACATGCAAGAACACATATATGAGGAAAAATCCCCCAAATGGGCAAAACCTTTTATTTTCACAATAATTTTGTAAGAGTACGGCTTACACGGATTACAATGAAAATATATGACACAGAAATACCCTCGGGTGTCGGTTCTGTAGTCGGCGGCTGGAACTATCCCTTTCTAGTAGGGCAGGAGTGAAGAAGAGAGAGGCTTCCTCAAAAATTACTCCAGATGAGTAAATGATCCTCTTGAAGGTTTAAAGATTCACACACATATATGGTAATGGTTTTGTGAATCAAAAAGGTTTAGAAAACCTTAAAAAGTGAAGTCTTATTTTGGGCTGTTTTCGCAGAATTTTAAGATTGCAGAAAGACTTGAAAAACGTGTAGAAGGAGATCAGATATTTGTACAAAAATCGAGGCGGTGGCTCGTTCGAACGAGATAGCCATGTCGCTCGAACGAAGGACAGAAGTCGTTCGAACGATATCGCGCGACATGCCTATCTCGCGCGAACGACTTTCAAAGTCGTTTGAACGTTCTCGTCGATCGAGGCAATTCGCTTCTACACTTAGAAAAATTCTTCTTTTGATAAAAAATAAAACCAGACTTCAAAAATAATTTTCAAAAATATTTCCCAAATATTTATGCAAATATTTAAAGCTCCAACAAAACATATTACTGATAGAGCGTAGTGGAGTAGTGGGAATGAGTTGAGCAGTACGTTGCATGTAGCATGATGCACGTGAAGAAAGTGGATGCATTGAATTCGAATAAAGGCCGTCGAGGATGATCGTGTTGACGAGCCAAATGTAGCGGTATCAAACATATGAACTGTGATCTAGGAGAAAACAGAAATTTCCTAGAATCTACCCCGAACATTTATAAAATTATGTCCTTACATCTCTCTCTTTTTCTCTCTTCTCTCTCTACTCTTTTTCTCTCTCTGGAAAGGACGAAATGGCAAAAGTCTTAGATGGCTGAGAGAAGGGCTCCTTATATAGGGGGCTAAGAAGATTCGAGACTTTGGTTCAAAATCAATGGCTTAGATTGAGTCAAGGTTTATTGACTTTGATACAAGGGTTAAAGGTACGCGATGGTTATAACTCTCCTGATTGGCTCAAATGTGGTTCACGTGGATTATGTAAGAACGCATGCAGATCATTGATTAAAACGATCCAAGGGCTATTAACATTCGTTGGTTTACTCTCTTTGAGAAAACACAAATTCAACCAATAAGGATGCAACAGATGTTAGGCAAAAAGAGGTTAACAAACGCGCGTTCAAAAATAATTACAAATGCACCCTGAAGTCTCTGCCGCTTTCGGATTCTACCCAAGGGAACTTTCAGTCAATATAACCAATAATCCATAATTGCAGAATGAACCTAAAACTTTTTAAAACCAAATTTTAATTAATAAAAACCTTATTTTAAAAGTTTATAAAATTCCCAAAAATTATTAAAAAAAAATAATTTTAGGGATTTAAACACACTCAACATATATATACACACTTATATGCAATATGAAATGTATGAATGCAATTATAATATGTGTGAGTGTTGGTAAAAGTATCTAGATCAATTAAGCAAGAGGAATAAAATAGCAAACCAAATTAAGAGGTTCTTTGGTCTCTAGGATAGACACAATTTTGTCACAATTTCCAAACTAGATGAACACTTATACAATACAGACTCAAGTGAGTCAAAAGTATAAGGTGCTTCAAAGACTTGTAATATTTTGAAGTTTGTATGAACATTAGTTTATCAACAACGTGCAAGATTTGCAATTTGTGAATTTTCTTGTTTTCAAATAATTAAATTTTTTTTATCAAAAATTTGGCATAGTTCAAAACCGTGCCAAAAGTGTATCAAATTTTGGCACGATTTTGAACTGTGACAAAAGTTTTTCAACTTGTGCTCAATCTGGTACAGTTTAAAACTATGCCAAAAGTGTTCCTGTTTGGTCAAATCTGGCACACTTTTGAGCCGTGCCAGAAAAAAATGGCCATTTTGGAACACCTGATTCTGGCACAGTTCAAAACCGTGTCAGATTTGATCTGGCACAATTTTAAACCGTGCCAGATTCCTGTTTTTGGTGTAGTGATTAGACAATGACAACACCTCAAAAGCAAATGACAACTCTACAAATCCCATTTTTAAGGTAAACTTTGGGTCCCATTACATATATATATTTATTTTTTCATAAGGTTTAAAAATTTTATAAAAACGCAGAAAATATACAGTTGGTTCGGGGTCGGGGCCCCAATTTCAAGGCAGAAATTTGGGTTAAACCTCCCGAACTAACTCTATATTTTTTTGTTCAAACTAGGGATATTTCATTATAATCATATCGAAACAGATATACATATTCGACATATATACCCCGAACCATCTATAACTATTCGTTAGGTTCACCCCGAACCAGATGAGTTTGTTCGTTAGGTTAAATTGAACCATCTATAACTATTCGTCATCTTTGCCCCGAAATAATGAAACCATTTCGTTATATTCATGTCGAATGGAATTCAAACATGGAATATATTTCAAGCTTGTTATTAAATGTAATTACGTTGTGATTAAAATTCCATTTATTCCCACCTAATAATAATTTTACCTAAGCAGGATGGCTTCATGGATTTCAATTCCTTGTTATTTGATCAAGCTTTAGCAAACTTCAATATAACCTATAATGGGGAAGGTGGTTCGGTGTTAGTAGATGTTCGTGCGACGTTCTTTATGATGCAAGTATTATAATGTCCATTATTGATGTAATATATTTATATATTTTAATTACATTGTACTGATTCATTATATTCTTAATTCTCAGGTATTTTCCACTCGACGAGAGTTGGTTGCTTGGACGCAAGAGCAAGCCCAATCCGTTAAAACAGTAATAATCAACACCAAGTCCGACGCACCTTTTACAATGCGTAAGGGATGTCTACACATGGGTTGCGAAAGAGGTGGTGAATACCGTGATCATCACGGGAAAAATGATGGGAACGTAGGGAGTAGTCAAGGGGAAAAAAGTCGAAAGAGGGACACAGCCACTCGAAAGTGCAATTGTCCGTTTTTGTTAAAGGAAATTCCGCTTGACAACGGAAAGTGGATGTTGTCAGTCGTTAGCGGCGTTCACAAACACCAATTGTCGAAAACGTTAATCGGACATGCATATGTCGCTCGACTTACTTCGGTGGAGAAAAATATTATTGAAGGGAAGTCCTTGAGTGGGGTAAAGTCAGCCTCCATTCTAACGACGATAAAAAGTCGTAATGTTAATAATGTTTCGACCACGAAAACAATTTATAATGCCAAGGGGAAGTTGAGGATTTCCGAATAAGAGGGTAGAACGAAAATTCAACGGTTAATGAAGTTGTTTGGGGATAAACATTACGTCTATTGGTATAAAACAAATGAGTCTACCATGGAGGTGGAAGACATTTTTTGGGCTCATCCAAACTCAATCCAACTAGCCAAGTGTTTTTTGTACGTTGTCATTGTTGACTGCACGTACAAGACCAATCGATACAAGATGCCTTTGTTTGATATGGTAGGTATAACATCGTGAGGAAGGACTTTTAATATTGCCTTCGCTTTTTTAGAAACAGAGAAGGTGGAGAACTATCGGTGGGAGTTGGGACGTTTGAAATCCCAGTTCGATCTGTTTTCATGTCCCACGATTTTCATCACAGATCGGGAGTACGCTTGCATAAACGCGTTGCAGGTTATGCTCCCTGGGGCGAGATATATGGATGTCACTTTCCACGTTCATCGCAATATAGAACTCCATGCTATGAAAGAGATCCACAATGAGGATACGTTGAGTAAGTTCATGAAGGATCGGATGCATTCGGTTGAATCCCCTACCGAGAATGATTTTAACAAAGAGTGGGCACTATTTCATTGTGATTGGGTTTCATACACGAACACACTTCACTACATAGATTGCACATGGTACAATCTAAGGGAGAGCTTTATTCATGTATGGATAAATATGGTTAGGCACCAAGGCAGTCGAACTACCAACCGCTATGAAGGAGCACACGCTAAGTTCAAGAGGCACTAGGAGAGTTCTCAACTTCCTTATAATAAGGTTTTTGCCGACATGCACAACTGCATTGAGTTGCAAGTGACCAAGGTTAAGAGGGAGTTTGAGTATTCTTTGCAAAAACTAAAGCACTCCCACAATATTCCTATCTTGCGTGAGCTCATAGGCCGGGTTTCTCATTATGCCATTTACCTAATGGTTGAGGAGCTAAAGATTTGTGATATCGTTGGCTCAGATGATAAATTGTGCCTACACTTGGCACGTAATATCTATAATGTGTTGTGCGTTCATGAATTGGTCATCTACCAATGGAGGGTAGGGTAATACTATGGGGGGATGTCGATGCACGTTGGCCCAAATTAACAATGGTTACCGAATTAACAAAGTATCATATGGTTGACTACATGACCGAAATGATACTTTTTAAACAAATATGGGAATGGTCAACTATCAATGAGCAAAGGGCAATGTTGCGAAAACTCAAGGACATCGGTTGTCCCACCACCGCTAGGCTATTTAAGCCATCCGTGCTTAAGCATTGCAAGGGTCGTCTGAGAGGTCGAAAACCAACTGTTGGGAAGCAAAAGCATGAGAAGTCAACTAAAAGATATCCCTCGAGCTTCAAACTTGCTAAGAAATCAACAGAAAAGGAACACCACGTGGTCCAAAGCCCTAAGAATAAAACTGATTTCACGGAGTTCACCCTCCCCGCCCCATGGTGTCCAAACTACTCCCCCACGTATAAATAGTAGATCAATGAGATATCGATCTTTTATAAAGATTTTATAGAATATATCATCGAGGTTGATGCTGGCGAAAATTGTGGGTTTTATGCGTTGCTAAATGCCTCAGACAGGTGAGATCAGACTCGATTGAAGAAGTTACAGCAAATAATGACTTCTACGCACAATGTTTTGGTGATTGGTTTTCGAACACTATTATATATATATTGGACAATTATTCAAGCTCATGTACGCCGAAGTCTAGGATGATCATTCCCGAGTGTGGCTATCTTTTGGCGAAAACTTACAAGTGCATGTGCCTCCTCATCTCGAAGAGACGGTGTCTCACATTTTTACCGATTAGACATGAACGAACCGTGCATCCAATGTTCATAGAGATTGCTCATGTTTGTAGGAATCATTTTGTAGATTTGAAGTTGAAGTACGGTTGTCTGATTCCCCCGATAGCAAGTCACTATCATAGCTGTTCATTACTCGAAGCAAAACCTTGGATCGATAAATACACGCAACAAGTAGCGAAGTTCCGAAAAATCTGCCCAAAGGATGTAGCAACCAACGATCAACCTATCGAGATCAACTAGTTGGGGATGTATTCTATTTTACGAAATCATGTAAATTTTGGTGTTGTATCTGTATATGAAGTACAATTGGGATTAAGGTGTATGAAATTTAATATAGTAGTATAAAGTGGATTGAATTTATATGGTGCAAAACGAACTTGTATGATATGAAATTGAAATTGTATGATATGATATGAAATTGAAATTTACAAATGGTACATACCGCTGGCGCAGACCTATTTTATAAATGATTTTGAGTTGAATTTTTTTATGTGGTATTTAAACATTTCTGGGAGACATATAAAAAATCATGACAAAAAAAACTTTTACAACTTTAAAAGCTGCAAAAGTTTGACCAATTTTTTTAAAATAGCAAAAAATGTTATTTTACGCTGATTTTTTTTTTCAAGTCTATTGAAATATTTAAATATCGTATAAAAAACTTCAACAGAAAAATAATTTTTTTTATTATTTTAAAAAATTGGTATGCACCGTTGGTACATACCGTTTGGTATGTACAGGAGACTCTCACTATATATATACATGTCACCTGGCAGTGACTCAAAAATTATCGACTAAATTATAGGCACTCTCTCTCTTTTGGGCTCACCGCCTGATATGTCCGCACTGTTAAAATGCGGGACACTCGCCACAAGAGCAATATATATATATATATATACACACACACACACACACAAGCTCTCATACATACCACCTATATATACTACTAGTGCAGATCATTTTTTTTTAATAGTAAAAAAAATTGAGTTCATTTTTTTTGTCTGATATTTAAACATGTCAAGGCGACCCACAAAAAAAATCAACGCAAAATTTTTTTTTTACTATTTTAAAAATCGATCAAATTATGTTAGTTCACACACACACACACACACACACATATATATATATATATATATATATATATATATGACCCAACAATAGGTCGTGTTCGTGTCGATTTTATCATATTTGGGTCTTATCAGGTTCGTGGCTAAACGGATAACTTTTATCATGTGAAAAAACCTTATTCAAATCGGGCCTGTTATCTTAACATGTCATATCGTGTTCGCCTGTCATTACCCATTAAGGTAATGATTTGTTTTAAATCGTATTCAAGTTAACATATTAGCTCAATTTTTAACATAATTAGACTCATTAATTCATTGACATTACTAACTCTCACATTTAATAAAATTAGTTATGATTAAATTAACATTAAGCTACATAAACTCTTTATAAGTCCCTACAATATATCTTAATTACTTAAATTAAGGGGTCTTAACGGGTCCTATCGGGTCGGCGTGTTAATGGATCGAATTTTATCGGAATCCGAATCCGATCCATTTAAGCGGATATGGATCATGCTTAAAACCGATTAGGGGTGCACATGGTTAGGTTCGGTTCCACTACGGAACCAAAATCAAAACCGAAATTGATCGGTTCCGTGGTTTTGAAACCAGAACCAAAACCGAAATTGGTCGGTTCCGAACCGAACCTAATCATTGGTTCTCGATTTGGTTCGGGTCGGTTCATGATTCTGGTTCTTGGTTCTAGTTCTCGGGTTGGTTAATGGTTTTGGTTAATGGTTCAGGGTCGCAGGTCGGTTCTCTGGTTGGTTCTTGGGGTCGATTCTTTGGTTCGGTTCTTCAGTACGATTTTTCGGTTCTTGGTTCGATTCGGTTTGGTTCAAGTATAAAACCGATAATCGAACCGAACACTTCGGTTCTCAATTTTTTGGAACCAAAACCAACCAATGGAGAAAAAAATTGAATCAACCCAACCCACGAAGGTCGGTTCGGTTCTTCGGGTTGCTGATTTTTTTACACACCAAAATCTGATTACCCGTTTATTGAATGTAGCGGATTTGAATTCATATACTCTGATCCGATTAATATTATATATATATATATATATATATATATATATATATATATATATATATATATATATATATATATATATACAATAGTTATAATATTATATAAAAAAATCTCCCTCATATAAAAGGAAAAAGGCACACACACGGCTCCTGAGAGTTGAAAATTAAAATGTTGCAAATCAAGTGGTCAAAAGTATATGTTTTGACATATCATTAATCATTTTTTTTAATAAAAATTATTATAAAAATAAATAAAAAATAATATGTCGAGTAATCGAATCGGATCAAAATCCGTTTAACATAAACGGATATGGATTTGGAACCCTAACAGATAATCGGATCGGACCGGATCCGAATCCGTTTAACGTAAATGGATATGGATTTGAATTTGCCTGATCCGGTCCGAATTCAATCCGTTTACAGGTGTATTATCGGGTATTAACAAGTGATGGGGGCAACACTAACCCGATCCATTAACTACGGTGTCTTATCGGGTTGGAACTAATATGACCCAAGAGTTCACCAATTAACTTTTAACTTCGTTTTGATTCGCGTCGTGTTATCGTGTCGTGCGTCATTTTGTCATGTCTAAATATAACACATTACAACATGCATTCTCTTTCCAAGTATACATGTTTCCACCATAAAAATGTACATACATAATTTTATAATGCCAAAATTCAAGAAGAAAAAAATTATATTTAATTTAATGTCTTACACTATTTATGTACATGTTCATATTTAGTGTTCTAGAATTACCTTATATTTATTTGTATAAAATTTAATTGCATAGGAGATCGGCTTAACGTCAATTAATCGAAAATATTGTCTTTGAGATACCAAAAAGAATTTTTTTTTTTTTTTTCTTTACCCCCAGAAATAATATTGTATCTTGAAATACCTCTTAGATGTTCAAACGAAGAGGCGAGAGAGTTAGGGACAAATCTCCGTAAAAATTAAGGGGTTAAATAACAATCGTACGGGTGCATATTTGACAGGGCTGTGAAGTAATTACTTACTTATATGTAATGTTCAGGACGGGACCACGTGATGTTTTATTTGTCAACACCTAATATGTATTAGAGAGGGCGGCGTCTCAAAATACAATAATAAGTACAATTGGCGGGCTCCCAGCAACACTCGTGAAACGGAACAATAGATGGTTATAAGCCACAAGAATTTAACTAACCGGGGAAGTTTGAATGTCCTTTCCCTTGAAACGACATACATCTTTTCGATATTCCTTTCTAAATTATCGGTTATTGTGTCAATCTTCATTTGATAATTGCGATAATGATTCATTAATCTTAGTAAATATTCAACTAGTCATATTATCCATCGGCAAATAAACGCTATAACTATTGTTGTAAATGGGAACAAAAAAGAGGCCTCCAAGGCAGTTCCTACTAGAATTATTTTAATATATACAGTTAAAATGCGGTAGTTGTAATAGTAGATTTTGTGTAAAATTTGCTTCTCTCATTACAGTTACGTTATTATCTGATAATAGCTTTGGGATAATTATATTTAAGTTTTATTTGTTGGGTCAATATTCTTATAAATTTTAGGGTCAATTATTAAATAGTCCCTACTATAAATATATATGTTTTAAAAGGGACACATATTTTTAGTTTAACCCATTTAGTCCCTCAAGCACTCAATATCCTCTTATTTTTAGAGGTCCGCGCCAGCGGCACTCCCTCTCCAAAATATGTGGCAAAGGACTTTTTGAGGCAAAATAAAAAAGTTTGGACTAAATGGGTATTAAAAAATGTCCGAGGGACTATTTGGTATATGTCCCTAAATTTTATTGACTTTTCAATAATTTTATAGGTCCTATTCGAACTTTTTAGGGAATTTTTTCACAATTTTACCCTTTTATAACTAATCATTCGTAACGTCCTTTAGGAAGTTGCAT